>OMKZ01028753.1:0-10897 GCA_900302535.1 Neoniphon sammara
CGATTTTTTCATTTGTTTTAAGAAAAACAAAATTTTTAAGACTGAATATGAAACTAAATGACTTGTTAAGATGGATTTTTTTGCGCAGTGCACTCCTAACTGGGATGAACTTATCATAATCAGAGTTAAGAACAACAGTGGGCGATAAAACAATATTTGTAGTTCTTGAATCCTCCTAAATACTTCATCAAAAGTAATGTATTTCTATAATGGTCTCATACATAAGTCAGTTACAACACAACTCCAAGTGGTTGCTTTCACAGTGGGAAAGCTCGTCCCATCGTTGAAAGTTACTGAGTATATGTAGAGTGGGGAATAAAATGACTTTATTGTTATCATAGTATACAAACCCCAACCTCTTCAACTGTGCTGATCCCATCAGTGTGTTTATCATTACAAATATACGCTGCTTTGTTCAAACCCACAAAACTTTTTTTTTAATTCTAGTGGAGATCCCAAAGTTTCCAAAGATACCAAGATATTTTACCTAGATATTTTCTATTTGATGTAATGCTCCAGCCATAAAACAAATGGTGTCTTGGCTTTGAATATTTCACTCAGTATAAGTGTGATGTAGCTTCAATGAAGTGTTGCAACCAGCAGATACAGAACATATATATGACATGATTGTACACTATGAAAAAACATGTTTTTTTTCTAACTTTGAAGCTACTTAAGGGGAAATTTAAGGGAAAATCAGGTTGTACATGCACACTTTTTCTGTTACTGCAGGTAAAAGCAAAGCCTTGAGTTAAGACTTAAGCGAAGCAGTGGAGGTGCTGAGATCCTGATTCCTCTGAGAGCCCCTGTACAGCAGTGGCACAGAGCCAGACTCAGGGTGTGTCTGTGGGTCCTGGAGCTTAACAATATGGACAAGCATCCTGCCTCCCTCACACTCTGCCCCTTTGAACCCTCAGAAAGACATCAGCCCATTCTCTAGCGCAGAATAATATTTAGAGGAACACTCAGCGCGATTATGTCCAGCTGGGGCCACATACTGTAGTACTGAGAAAAAGGTGTCGAGCTTGAAAGATGCCTTCCACATTTTGTTTTCATTTCGACCATGAGATGTTGTCCGTCGTAATCTTCCCTACATATCTTTGTATTTTTGCCTAATGTGCTTTAATTGTTTGCATAAACTCTCTTTTCGTTTCACAGATTTCCACCTTGAGACGCCAAGGAAGAACTCTCTGCCCCACAGTGCCTGAAAACGCAGAGAAGGAGGCTCAGATTCTGTTTGTCCAAGAGGTGAGCTCCCACTTCTGAGTAAAAATGAGCAACACTGAGTAACACTGAGCCTTTGACCCTGGTGTTCGGTAGTTTTACAGACACTAAGGTCAAGTCGAGTCAGGGCAATCTTTATTATCCCAGACACAGAACATCGTGGGGTCATGTATAAACACTCAGAACAACAAAACCATAGCATGTTTCCATGAACACAAGTGAATAAGTAAAAAACAGCATTATCAGTAAGTAAAAACACTATAGTCACTGCTAAAACATTAAAAACTGGAATGAATACTCCAGTCTGTTAGTCTTAATCTTGGGAACTCTATTGTGAGAACCTGAAGGCAAGAAAGTCTGGAATAAAGGATCGTCGCTGACATGATATAAATCTGACCAGCTGATGATAAGAGGTGGTATTACTTACAGTTACACCACACAGACGTACTGACATGATGAAATATATATAGAGACAGACATTAATAACAGTAACGTGAGTGAACATCCAGGTTGTGACCCAGCATTAATGTACATAGCAGACCGCAGCAGATGAGGAGATATGGAAGCCTGTCTATTTAATATGTCTAACTACACGCAGCTTCAATCTCACTTAAAGTACACTCTGTGACACAATGGGGTTTTATTGTTGAGTAACTGGCAGCTGGGTTTATTACTTCTTCTTATTACTGGAGCCCGTCCAGTCAACTGGACTATTTCTGCTGTTTTTTCTTCAATAAAAATTTATTTTTGCCAAGGGAATAAGAAATGATAAAGTGCAATTAGTTTGTACAGTCCACAGGCCTATCAAACGTCTGGTATTTTTACCCAGACGTTTGTTTAAAGTGGTGCCTGTCTGTGCTGAGTCTTGAATATGTCGACTTTTGCTTTGTGGTCTGGTTCAACTGCTGATGGTTGCCTGTATGATCATTTGTCTGCTCTAATCAAATAAGTAAACATGAATTATTTCCAGTCAGTGTAGGTAAAATGGTGGAGCATTATGGGGAAATGTATTGTATTCCCCTTAACCATCACAGTGGTTTTCTATCCGGCACGCACACACCGATCTCACTGTCTTTTAAAGCCAGGGGCCAACTGGCTGCCGACAGTTCACCTCCCGGGGCAAAGGTCAGCGTTAAGCGAGTCCTGTCTTAAATCATAAAGATACAAATCCTCTTGGTCATGTGTCGTGTGACATCACCCGGACAGCTGTGGAAGGATCAGCCCAGCGGGAGCCTCTCTGCTTCCTATTGCTCTCCTGATCAGGTTGCGCTGGGACACCCCGTCAGAGCATTTCTTGTAAACGGCACACCATTTCTGGATAACCGATACCAGTGTGCTGTTCCTATCAGCACTCACTTTAACAATGAGCAGATGTCTTTTTTTTTCCAAACTAGGAAGACACACTCCCTCCCAGTTTATGCTGGAGAAATCACATGTGCACACTCACCTTAAACTTGCTTTTCCTTGAGGTATCTGAACTCAAGGATTCCGTTATTCAGAGTCTATAAGTGTTCAGAATGTTTTTTTATTATGATTTCGCTGCATTGTGAATCATTGTGTACATCAGAGACACTCCAGCAGATTTATCCAGACAGCACAGCTTTGTAACTACTTCTGCCAACTATCTGCTCAAATACGGATCCTCCATTTGAGGGTCCCTCTTCTTCCTCTTCCTGCAGACACTAATCTGATTGGACAGGGAAAAGAGGATTATCAGACTGTAAGGCTGTCTTAGACCAGAGATCTTTATATTAAGGCGAGGTACTGCAACAGTATAGGTATGATTTTTTTTAGGGAGTTTTTCCTTATTGATGTGAGGGTCTAAGGACAGAGGATGTTGTTTTTGCTGTACAGTAAAGCCCTCTGAGGCAAATTGTAATTTGTGAATTTGGGCTATCCAAAAATAAAGTGACTTGACTTGACTTGACTTGAGAGTGTTTTGTGATTCATTGACTTCCCTTGTGTTTCCTCAGTGCATTAAGACCTACAACTCTGACTGGCACGTTGTCAACTACAAGTATGAGGACTATTCTGGGGACTTTCGACAGCTTCCAAAGTAAGTGTGTTGTAAAGACTCACGGCACTGCGTTCACGGAGGTAATGTGGTAGTGTGCGTTGTGACATTCTTCTGGTGGGCAAGTATGAACAGCTACCAGCTATAATGCGTGGATGCCACACATTTCAGGGTAAAGTACACTTGTGCACACAGAATCACACGTAATATCTTCAATGTTGTCAGAACATCCTTATCATATTTGTTTGCATCCTATCGTTAAAAAGATGTCATGACAAGGAAACACACGATCACGGGATCATTTTTATTTCACTGCAACAATAGAGCGTTTCCTTTTTACGTCACGCTGAAAACTCCTCGACTGAAGCCAGTGGAAAGCACCTTCACTGTCGGGAGTCCTTTCATCAGCTCCAGCCTCTTCCCGAATAAATATAATTTTTCCTGTCATCATACTGGAATAACCTTGACATGACCATGATCTTGAGAGAGTTACCATTGTCAAGCAGTTTGTCACTTTTCTAGGGAAATGAAAACAATACACTATGACGTGGATTCCTTTTAAAAACTTTACACTGTTTTCAGTTAAAGTGATATTTACCTTTGGCACATTTTCATTTTCCACCTCGTGCATCTTGACTCGTCAAGTGCTGATTTTAACCGTTCCTGGAAGTTACATTCACCACAGTCTTTGAGGCTTTTTCCCCTGACTCTCTTGAGATAATAGTATAAATGCAAAATGACATAAACATGAGGAAAATCGCATTATCTGAGTCAAACCACTTCAGGCCACATGTGTTAAAAAGATGTTCAGGCTGACGAAAGCCAAACGAAAGCAAGTTAATAACTGTGGATATCCAGGACAGACACCATCAGTTCCTTTACAGTTAATATGTGAATTCACATGGGAAAATGCTTGCCAAAATCTATGAAAATGAAATATTACTCTACGACTAAAATATTGAAGGCTGTCTGAAACTCAGGCTCTTTGCTTTAATGATTGGAAAATTGACTTGGTTATTGTAAAACAATCACCACTGCTAATTTGGGGGAGTAGTCTGTAATATGTAGTCCTTCATCAACTTTTATTTTATTTAGTTTTATTTTGAATTGTGTTATTTTGTCCTCTCTTCAATGCATAGATGCCTGCTAATGGGAATTAATTACATTTTCACAGCAAAGTGTCCAGGCCGGATAAACTGGCTGTCCACGTATTTGAAGTGGACGAGGATGTTGACAAAGATGAGGTAAGTTTATATCTAGCTGTGCTTCATTACCAGTAACTACTAGTGTGTGGAATGAACTCCTACTTTTTTATCATTTGAGATACTAAAATAATCTTCAAATAAGACAGAGTAGTGAGCTGGTTGCCTTGTTCATCTCACAACTCAGATATCCCGTTTCTAGAGTTATTTCTTACTCTGAATCACATCTTTTCTAAGAGAAGCCTAAACTCAGGTCATCACTTAGCCTATGACTTTCCTGTTTTCATTACAATTTTTAAACAGATGAAAGCATTTTTATGTCTTAATAGCATCATTTTAATGCAAAGAATTAAGTGCAATTAGCTCTAAAGACTTTTGCTGGCACTCCGCCTCAAATATTCTGGGTTCTTCTCTTTTTTTTTCCCTCATGATGAAGTGTCCCGGGCCTCAGTTCAACATTTCGATCTATTCATTCTCTGCTAATTTGCATAATTTTGTGAACGGCCATGTGTGCACGTGTGAACAGGCTAAATGAGCCTTTGCTGGTTTTTGAATGGCTTGTGAGACCAGACAACTAGGGGGCTCACAAGTGGATAGAAATTTCACTTTGATGAGAGATTTCTGGCTGAGAGTCTTAAAAGCGACAAAGACGATGCAACTTGTGGATGATGTTATGTAACAGGCGACAAGGTCATGATGCCTAGCAAGAAGTATGATGATAGTAGTGGACTTGACCAGACCTCTTTGCATCCTATGTCAAATTACGCCCCCTAAAGGCCTGAAATACAGTTCTTGTGTATAGGACCCTTGAGGTTTAGAGCAAAAAAAAAAAAAAAAAAAACCTTTAATGGTGTTTTTTTAATGCAGCTGTGATTGAGGAAACTGCATTCTTGAGCATGTGAGGCCATGCCAGGTCGTCCTGGGTCAGGGCCTGTCCTGCTCAGCCTCACAGTCAACTGCACATCTGACAAGGGAGGGGCGCTTCAGCCTCATCAGTGCTAATGACTTTGCCCAGATCACCCCTCACCTCTCTCTCTGGCCGCCATCACTCCACAGCAGTTTCAACAAGATAGTTCCTGCAAACAGGGAGGTTGCCTCGTGCAGATGAAAGAAAAGGAACTGAACTCTTCCCATAAAATCCCCAGAATAAATCATTTAGCATGCTGGGAACCTTAAACACAAGCTATTAAGGCAGGCTGTTGATTGTGTGTTTTGGATCACATGTAGCATTGGTTGTGTGATAAGATTAGTCTTGTCTCCGTCTGACTGTGGTTTAGTAATGCAACTGTTTGGTTAGGTGTTTTTTTCTGTTTCCTGACAAAATGTAGTGGAGTAAATTGGAGTTCAGAAGGAGTGAACCCAGTGATTTGTCTGCCTCTCTGGGGGCTGCTCAATATTGTCTAGACATCGATGAGAAGAAGCAGGCTCTGAACCTTTCCAGATGCTTCTCAGATCACTCCTCAAGACATGCTGAAAATATTCTGAATGCTGCCAGTGCTTTTTTAATACCCTTTCTCTCCTTGACTGAAGGAAAAGAAATGATGAGAAGAAATGATCCCGGACAATAACATCTTGAAAGTGCATTCAGTGTTGTCGGTGTGCAAAAGTGTCTGTTGCACTGTAGTCTTTCAGAGATGAGCAGTGTAACTGCTCAGGACACGTCTTCTGTTCGTACAGAGGAGATGCAAACCAGGCAGGACTGCAGTTTGCTCCGTCTCCTCTTTCTTCACTATTCTCCTAATTGGTTTATTTGCACAGATCATTGTAGCTGGTGGATCGTGTGTTTGATCATGTGTGATCTCTGCCAGTGAAGGATGTGATCTCATGCTACCCACCTTATATGTGAGAGATCACACGGTCCATTTGGTCATGTATCTGCTCTGCTCTGAATATTTATTTGGGTCCATGGCCATGGTTTGTTTTATATTCCTCTGGCTGCTTGTTTGGACTTAAATAGACCTACATCATGCTAGGCTTGAAGTTTTCTCAAGCCAATGGATAAAGTACCTTGATGTGCAGACTTAAGCAAGATTTTGGCAGGGCATGTGAAATGTGTTGGTACACTGATTTTATGCTATGGTGCTGCACAATAAAAAATATCAAACTTAAGCCATTTAGTCTGGTAGAGTCATCCTGAAACAAAATCCAGCCAATGGTTTCAGATAATTTCACTTGTTTTCAATGTAAATCATTTTGCCTCAAGAACTTCCTTGAATCAAGTAGATAATAGTGGTGCGATATGCCTCATTTTAAAATATTGTCTCAGGAAAATTCTCAGAACAGGTAAAATTGCATTGGAAAGAAGTGGGTTTTTCACTTGTTATATGGAAAATTAGATTTAAAAAATTTTGTTAGCGTGTAACTTTATTGTAGTATTTACAGTATGAGTGTGTCTGATCTCATATCTTTGTCTCCTGCAGGACACGGCCTCCCTGGGTTCCCAGAAAGGCGGGATCACCAAGCATGGCTGGCTATACAAAGGCAACATGAACAGTGCCATCAGTGTCACCATGAGGGTGAGTCAGTGGTGATACCAACATAAGTGTACAAGTTATTGAATGCATCATGCATACTAGTTATGGAGCAACAATGAAGGATTTTGCAACTACATACTGACTAGAGGATGTAAATTTCTGCCAGGAATTTAATATTGTACAATATTGAGGACGTGGACTTCCCAGCAGTGTTTCCTCAAATTGTCACCGTAACTTTGTCTTTTCCTTTCCAGTAATTGAAATGGGAATTTATTTTCCTCTCACTGTTTCAGTCTTTCAAGAGGAGGTATTTCCACCTAACCCAGCTCGGGGACGGCTCCTACAATTTAAACTTCTACAAGGACGAGAAGATCTCCAAAGAGCCCAAGGGCACCATTTTCCTGGACTCCTGTATGGGTGTGGTTCAGGTACAGTCCACTGACCTCTGGCTGAATGACAGTCATTGTTATACAGGACTCCTGCAAACGGGATATCCCTGTTGGTGCAGGGGCAGCCTCAGGGGAGGACAGGGTCTTGAGTTCACTCCTGGTCCCTCACCGGACATTAAAACACTAACATTAACCAGGAACAAGCTGAGTTTACGGACATAGCCGCTTCCTTGTGTACTTTCCAACATGCAGGGTAAAATTTTATAAGGCAAGATGTTAACAGAAATTGCACTAGCCGTGTCGGACTGCTGCAGAAATGTTTCTCCTTCAATCTGTGAGACCCTCTCTTGCCCTGAAATCTGAGCTCTCCTTCCTACACCTCCCCTCCCCAAGGTCATCCTTTACTGCTGACTCTCAGCCGCTCAAACAAGGTGAACGCTGACGTCACGCTGCCTTGCCCTTAACAGCATCCTCAGAATCAATACCACATGCTAGCAGATCTGCCAGATCTGGATGCATCATCACCTGTCAATCATGGAAAATATATGGAAATAGATAAAAAAAAAATAGATGGAAAGTCCTGACATTACTGACAGAGCTCTCCGCTGTGTGTGATGTCGGTTCAAGCTTTACAAGCAGCTACACATCCAGCATGCTGTCATCAGTCGATGATTCCTTGACTACGACCCAGAGCCTAAAAATATTGTGTTAGAGTGACAAAACTATTACTAATTGGCCTTATAGCCAGTCAACACCGCTGCACAGCTTCGGTTATACAATAATTGTGTCTTCCGTTCTGTTGAGGTTACACATTGTTTGATAAATATAATGTGGTTTAAATACTCAACCGCAGCGACTGCCCTAGGTGTGGATCTGCAGATGTTTAACTCTGCAGCTGTAACGGCATGTGGAGTGATGTCATACTCCGCCTCTAGCTGCTTTAGCACACTCTGTCCTTTGTTAAAAAGCCAGTATACGCTCAAACACACATAAGCAATTATCACATAATAATTATATCTGTATTTCTCTTTGCTTAGATCTTTTACTCGCTCAATCACACACATACCTACACACCCTGAATTGTTCCACCTATTTTCTGTGGGTCCAGCTGCCATTTTTCTCCTCCTTTCTCTTCAGAAATATCTCCAGACATTCCCTTTAACTGCACTCACCACTGGCCCAAAAAGGGCTCAAGGATATGGTAAAAAAAAAAAAAAAAAAAAAAAGCCTTACTGCAGTTATTTTGACAGATCTTGTGATTGCATTATGATTATACGATTACAGCGCCAATGCTAATTTTTGCATTATAATTTTCATTTACACTGGAAAAAAATGATTAAAATGATGATGATGTGATTTGTGATTTTACCCAACTAACATGTTTTCTTACATCTGGAGAGCATGATTTGTAGTCCAGTGCATCTCTGTAGCCCCACAATGCTTCATTCATAATGCCATTTTGTCGCTTATTTTACCTTAATCAAAAAATTGCAGCTCCTGTGATTAGGTTATTGCTCTTGGCCATATTGCAATTTCGATAAGATTTCAAGTAATTGTTACCCAACTCCCCATGCTCACATTTTCCATGATTGCTGAAACAGAAGCCACGGAGCATCTGACCTCTACTTCTACTCCAAATCTCCATTCTTCTCCCTTCTCTGTCACACGGCCATGTTTGGTGAATTTGCACAGCCGCAGTCCCAATAAATTAAGCAGGAGCATAATGGCTCAAAAATAAGAGTAAAGATACTAAAGGTGAGTGGACTGTCCACTCTTTTCACCAAGCATCTCACTAGCTGTGCTATTAAGCCGCACTTAAGACAGACTTCCAATCCGTCAGATGATTAAGTCCATCGATCGTGCCTCCAGTTTTATTTTTGTCCCAAACCCTCCACTGTTTTCCTCAGCTAGCCTGGAGATAATGACTCTCTCCCTCCCAATTACTCCCACTCTGCTGTTTCAATAGTTCAGCCAAGCTATAACGATAACTGCAGCATAACAATCCCCGGACTGCTGATATTAATAATGAGATGACTTCTCCATCCCTGTGAAGATTTACCAGTTGGATATTTTGTTGAAATCTATAAGCGGCAAATTTCAGCAGTGCCCCAGCAGTGGCTCGCTGAATCAGCAGTTGCAGATTGTACATGGGCTGTAATAGAGATATGCTAAGGCCCAAATGGGACAGTGACATCACTCTTCCTGGATGTTTGGAGGTCACAGTTCAGCTCCACAGCTCCAGCCCGGCACTGTTGACTCCACTCAGCAGCCCTGGTCTCTTTTATAAAATCTCTGCTGCAGTCCTGGCAGGGCTCGGAGGCTTTGTTTCGCATATGGAAATACTCTTTCTCTCCTGAACCCGGTTTCTCCATTTGCTCTCTGTGGCAGTAAAATAAGTCTGGGTTTAGCTACCTGCCGCTTTCCAAAAAAATGACACACTGTTTGTAGATTTCTGTATTTAAATAATGGTGTTTTGAGTACAGTAGATTGTGTTTTAATATTCACAGTATGTACACGCATCCATTTTACAAATCCACAGTGTTTTTGTAGGCTCAAAGGGCATAATGGTCTTTCTTGTCAGTTATCTAGAAATCCCAAATCCCAACAAATCGAAATATACGATTTCCAGTAAGGGAAAGGACATAATTTGTTTTCAATAAAGCTCAAGCTGGAAATCTGTGAAATAAATCATAAAACTAAGCACCTACTGCCTTCTGGTGAGTTGGCAATATCTAGATGTTAACTTTGGACGGTGACATGGAACATTCTTTCAGCCCTGCCATGTTCACAGTTGGGCATTTGCTTTTCAAATGTGAAAAACTAAACTTAGTCAATCGATCATTCAGTATCGAGCACTAACTTGCTCTTGGCATATGCGTAACCTCCCACTTTTCAATAACAAAAATTTCTTAGCTGTCCAGCACTTTACCTTTGAAGTGTTTTCATATTCAGAGTGAGGTCCCGTTATTGTGGACAACTCTTGACCTTTGATGAAATTTATGGAGCTTTTTTCCAACTCCCTCACTGAAATCCTGTACGACCTCAAACAGCAGGGTTCCCACTGAGTCGTCTGTCCTCCTCTTATCTGATCCTCTGGTGTTTTTGTTGCAGAACAACAAGGTTCGGAGGTTTGCTTTCGAGCTGAAGATGCAGGATAAGAGCACCTACCTGCTGGCTGCCGACAGCGAAGCAGAGATGGAGGAGTGGATCAGCACTCTCAACAAGATCCTGCACAGCAGCTTTGAGATCGCCATGCAGGAGAAGAGGAATGGAGACATCCATGATGGTGTGTGTGTGTGTGTGTGTGTGTGTGTGTGTGTGTCTTCATTTGTTTTATTAATTCCTAAGGCTCATGGGATACAGCACAAACAAGACAAGGATCCCTGTTTATAAGGAAAATATGCTTCTTATTAGTACTAAAACAATTAGTCGATTAATCAATTAATCGATAAATAGAAATTAATTAATTATAATTTTGATAATCAAGTAATCATTTTAATCATTTATCAAGGAAAATACCAAACATTTGCTTGTTTTAGACTCACAAATGCTAAAGACTTCCATTTTTCTGTTTTTTTTTTTTTTATTATTATA
>OMKZ01028755.1:0-11026 GCA_900302535.1 Neoniphon sammara
ACCCAGACTGAGACAAGATGTTCGATACCATTTTCAACTCTGTACGTCCGCTGGTTCTGTTCCGATGGGTAGTATTTCATATTAGCTTAGCATAAAGACTTGAAGTCTAATGGAGGCATTAGCCTAGCTACGTTAAAGTGAAGGAATAGTTCCTACTATCTAACTTTTAATAAAGTGACTCTTGTTTAAAAACAAATCCCAAGATGTGTATTTCAAATACACATGATACATTGTATAAATAAGATAAAGCTGCTGTAAGGTTTATTTTTTCACTTTGATGGAACTAGGCTAATGACTCCTGTAGATTTTAAGTCTTTATGCAAAGCTAATATGTTATGCTACCCATAGGGTGGCACCCATAGGTGGTACCCATAAAGGTTCCTTTGGGTGGCATTTCGTGTTAGCTTAGCATAAAGACTTGAAGTCTACAGGAGTCATTAGCCTAGCTCCATCAAAGTGAAAAAATAAACCTCACAGCAACTCTGAAGCTGCCTTGTTTATACAATGTATCATGCGTATTTGCAATACATGTCTTGGATTGTTTTTTGTTTTTTTTAATGAGTCGTTTTAGTTAGATGGTTGGAACTATAACTGCTGAACAAACATCTAGCGACTGACGCAAGGACACATGTGTTCAGCATATAGTTATAGTTCCAACCATCTAACTTCTCCTAAAATGAAAAAAAAATCCAAGACATGTATTTCAAATACACATGATGCATTGTGTAAATAAGACAGCTCTGGAGTTGCTGTAAGCTTTATTTTTTCACTTTGACGGAGATAGGCTAATGACTCCTGTAGACTTCTTTATTTATTTTCTTTCTTTAAGTTTTTATGCTAAGCTAACACAAAGTGTTACCCATAGGAACCGAACCAGTGGAGATACAGAGGTGAAAATGGTATCAAACATCTTGTCTCAGTCTAGGTAAGTCAGAAAAAGGGTATTTTGCCCAAAACATTGGAGTATTCCCTTAAAGGGTGGTTGAATTGAGTTTAGGTGGGATTACCCCCCACTCCATACCACTATTAAATTTTGTAATCACATTATAAACGTACATGCATCACAATGTATTGTGCATTATAGTATAAGTAACATGCATGCAGTAGGGTTAGGGCTGCATCTGGCATGACTGTGTTACATGACTACTACAGAACATGTTCAATCAGTGCTTGAGTGATGACATTATGCTCTAATTGTAGTTAAGTGTTAAGGTTCTAAATATAGTGCTTTATTTCTCTGACTCCCCGCCCAGCTTCCCCAGCTCACCCGGAGTCCACAGAGCATCTGGTAAACGAGAAACTGGACTCTGTCTTCTGAAAGACAGCCTCGCACCTTCGACAGATCAGTAAACATGTAAGGCATCACCAGGTAGCTGGAGAGAGAGAGAGAGAGAGAGAGGTGAAGATGAAGAATGAGATCGTAACTGAACTGTAAGAACTTCAGGTTTGAGGTGGGCGATCGCTACACTAGAGCTTTACTCAGTCGAAAGCTTTTCCTTGCCTTGGTAAGTGCCCCCGCTGTTATTTTGCAAACCCTCTTAATGCTGTAATCCATGCCTTTTCATATTTGCATTCAGACACTTCTAGTCAGCTTAGTGCTGAAATCGGTGGTTGTGTATGCTTACACAACTCTTGTGTTTATATAACTCACAAAATATTCTTTTTCTATGCTGCATCCTCTTAACCTCTTCAACCCTACCGGTTCCACTGTTATGTTTGTCATTGCTGCATGGCTAAGCCCTGTTCAAACCCACAGATATTTATCTTAAACTCTAGTGGAGATCCCTAGGTTTCCAAAGATACCAAATATGTCCTACTGAATTCCAAGGAACTGTGTATAAAATGATGCAGCATTTGATGTAATGCTACAGCCATAAAACAATGGCATCTTGGATTTAAATATTTCACTCAATATAAGCTTGATGCAGCTTTAATGAAGCTGCAGCCAGCAGATACACTACGTGGATGTGACATTGTCGTACAAGATGGAAAAAAAAATTTTTTTCCAACTTTGAAGCTACTTAAGGGGAAAATTTAAGGCAAAATCTGAGTTTTGGGGGGGTTAACATTCTGCTGCTAAACAGCCACATTGCTTAAATTTCATCTAATTATGTCATCTTGCTAGGATTGTGAACTTCAGCAATTTATTTTTTGTTTTTGTTTCACTGTTTCATATGAGGGCCAACAAAGAATCATACTCAAAAGATGACACTCTCTTCTTTTGCCACATATTCATACATCAACATACATCAACAGCAAAAACAATTTTTGATCAGGTTTCTGATCTCGTCAGTGTTCAAAGTGTTCATGATGCATCCTGATGATAGATTGATAATGACTGTCAACTAGGCCATGTCACTCTGGAGATTACTCTTCAACTAGCATCATAACGAAAAGAAATTGGGCCTATGAGGCCTACGAGAGGCATTCCCTGCCTCTGCCTGAGGGTGTTTTTATCATCCTCATAAGTACTCACAAGTCCTGGAAGTCATCAAAGCTCGAGGCTGGCGTAAACACATCAAGAAGTCCTATCACCTAGTGGGAATGAAAGAGGAAGATGACGAATATGGGGATCATGAATACAGGGCAGAGAGGGAGACATGATAAGGAAGCGTGGAATTGTTCATTCATGTTCATTCATCTTGCAATTTACAGTATATTACTGTCCCTGAAATGTACGATTGTGTTACTGGAGGCCGCAAACATGTGCCAATGTAAATCCAAGTTCTGATGAAGGAAAGCAGTGGAGTCAGTTTATAATCGCTGATCAGCAAAAACTATGGTGTGTTCAAATGTGCAAGAGAAACCTACGCAGCGTGACAGACCTGAACTACTCACGTTTTCATGCTTCATGTGTTTGAGCAGCCGGAGCTCCCGGTAGGCCCTCTTGGCAAAGATCTCTGACTGGAAGGGCCTGTGGAGCTTCTTGATGGCCACTTTCTCTTTTGTCTTCTCATTTATTGATGAACTGTGACAAACAACAGATTAACTAGTAAATAAACAGCCAGTGTTACAAATGTGACCATATGTTGTTTTCATTTCAACTATTGAAAAATAAATCCCAGAAGTCTCATTGTCATAGTCTCAAATTGAGTAGATATTGTTAAAGGAATACTCCAACATTTGGGGCAAAATACCCTTTCTTCCGACTTAACCAGACTGAGACAAGATGTTTGATATCATTTTCACATCTGCACGTCCACTTCCTCAGTTCCAATGGGTAGCATTTCATGTAGGCTTAGCATAAAGACTTGAAGTCTACAGGAGTCATTAGCCTAGCTAATGATAAACCTTACAGCAACTCCAAAGCTGTCTTATTTACACAATATATCTTGTGTATTTGAAATACACAAGATACATTTATTTTTTTTATTTTATTTTTTTTATTTTTAATTTTGACAGAGCTAGGCTAATGACTCCTGTAGACTTCAAGTCTTTATGCTCAGCTAACACAAAATGCTAACCATAGGAAGCGAATGAGTGGACGTACAGAGGTAAAATGGTATTGAACATCTTTTCTCAGTCTGGGTAAGTCGAAAAAAGGGTATTCCTTCAAAAGCGAACAAGCTGAGTGACAGAGAATTACACCAGCATCATCTAAAATGGTGGTTTCCACAGTAGGGTTGGGGGACCTGGGTGTCCTTGACAGGGTTGCAGATATTCCCCAGCAAAATTTGGAATTATTCAAAGCTGCACTAAAATACACCTGTCTTATTGGTCTAAATCACAGTGGGGCTGCAACAAGGTCAATTTGCCTATTTGTCCAAATGAGATAGGTGTCAACTATTGACATTTAGGCCAAGGAACAATTGGTTAGATGGTAACTCGGATCTGGCAGCATTTTCTAGCCACAACTATCAAACAAATGGCGATAGAGACCCGATTAAAAAATTTAAGAGTACATTTGCAAGGCCAAAGAATCGGTACAACATTCAAGTGATATGAATGATGCCTTTGGGTGTAACAGCAAGCTGGAGAATTGCTCACCATTGGTAGAGGTTTGTGCTCTATGAGTGCCTTCTAGTTTCAGTACTATCTTTTGAATTTAGAGCTGTGGGAGAATGATGAAGACTGTCTGCTTTGATCAGAGGTTTCACTTTCCCCATGTTGCTCTCTCTACCTTCAGCTGTCCAGTTCTGCATGAAATCAAATGCAACAACAAATATCTGCTCAGACAAAGAGGTATGTGTCATGAAATCTCAGCAATCCAGCAGAGGACTGTAGTTTCATGTGTCGATATGTAAATGCTTGGCCCTGAGGCAACACGTGTGGGGTGATCTGCAGGGCACCAAGTTGTTGTAGGAGGAAAGGCTTGTCAGGCTATTCGGAGGCCCATCCACCAACACAAATTGCTACTTGTGCACGCTTACAGATGATGCTGATCTGCTAAAATAGGCTAGATTCAGTTTTACATGCCACAGCCAGAGCCAGATTGGTCGATCTACAGTGTAATGACATCTCACACAGGAGCTTGTTTTATGAGCTGGTTTTGCTATTTCTTCTCTCCCTCCCTCCCTTTCCATGAGATGGTTCGTGACAAAAGCATGAAATGTAGCAAACCAAATGTTCTCCTATTCAAGATCTTTTGGTGGGGATAGTGCCGCTGCGAGAAGTCCAATATTTCAAGCTTTAAAAGACCAGAAATGTGACTGTGAAAAAAATAAACCTACATTCAGCTGACCTATCTCTACAGCTCTGACAATGACAACCTTCAAACTCCGCCATGATGGATTTTACACTACTTTGACTGTTTTTTGGGGGTTTTTTTGGAAAAATATGTTTTTGTCCCTGGCAGGCTTTCTCCAATTTCAACCAATCAGAATTGCAGCACAGCACCCTGCACCCATCAACACAGTACAGCACTACACATGATCAAAAAGCAGCTCACCTGGGTAAAAAACATGGCAGCCAAAGGAAGCCCAAGAAATGAAGATTGGGCGTGGCCAATACAAAACAACCCATAACTCGATGCAAAATGTGAACGTTGGGATTTGTGGTTGATAATTGGCTGGTTACAAGCTAATACTTACAGGAACATACTTTAGTGCTAATAAAAGCAGGGATTAATTAATGACTTTATGGACATTGCTGTAGCCAATAAGCTACTTTTCCAATAGTATTAATCTTTGTGAATTTATCCTTCCATCACTCAAATCATAAAAAATGTCTGACAATAATCTCTTTCTGACATCAACTAGTTTTCTTCTAATGCTATGGTTTCCTGTAGGCGGATACCAACACTGGATGGTAGGCCATGTTATTCACTCAACCCTGAGTCATAACTGTGAACCCAGATGTGGCTAGAACCAAATTTCTCGGGAAAATGCAGTCTTAATGAGGCGTGGCAAAGGAGAGAATTCATCAGCCTCACAATGAAGTCCATTCTTAAGAGAAATAATATTAACAGCATTCAGTGCACTGATTAGCTTGGTTACATTATAAAGTACTTCTTTTACTCACTACATGCATTGCATACATTTATTCCAATTACTCTGTACATGTAGTCCCCCAGGGAAAAAACAGACAACAGTTGGTTCATTTTTTAAATTGTAAGTAAATCTGATTTCACTGGCTTCTATATATTAAATGAATACCTAAATTAACGGCTATCTGTTCCTCTCCTGATAAGAAAAAACAATGATATTGTGATTTTTCAAAAATCATTATATTTGCAACATTTTGGTTTTTGAGAAAATAATTGTCGAAGTTAACAATATACAATGGCTTGCGTTCTAATATATCTAATACTGAAATTAATAACACTGGATAGGCTATCAGGTATGGTTAAAAGATATGTAAGTTTTAATATTTTCCATGTATGCCAATGTGTATAATGTGTTACTGCGCCATGTATGCATGTATAAATGAAAGAGGAAAGTTGACATTTTTTCAATATTTGCATGTATTTACATCTCCTCCATACAGCCAATTGTACTAAATATGTACGTTTACGTTATAACCTAATTTAAAGTAGGATAGTATTGCGCATAGTTACAACATGGTTACACGGTTCTATGTGGTTCTCACGCACGTCAACATATAAAATATTGGCGGTTATGGCAGGCTAGTTTGGATCTGGCTAAATTATGTCATCAGTGTTGTCAGTGCGCTGACACAGGATGTAAAGTAAGGCCCACGATGTGCAGGCGATGTAGCCTAATGAGGGATGGAAGGGCTTCACTGTCCAACTCTGCATCAGGCAGTTCAGGCCCAGCAATAATAATACTAACCCTTCATGCAACGTAAACTACATGACAGGTCACTCACCACACACAGCCGTACGCTCCCGTCCCGATTTGTTTCAGCCGAGTATATTTCTCCGGGACTTCCCACACCGTGCTGTTGATTTCCTCACGAGAGAAATGTGCCTGAGCTTCCATGTTGGACATTTTCTGTGAAGGGAAAAAAAGCCTCGGAGAAGGCAAGGCGAGAAACTTCTCCGCCCCTTCTCCTGGGAAAGGCTCTCACCTGTTTCAAAGGTAGAGCAAAACACCAACGGTCAAGTGAGACACGATGAAACACATACGACTTCCGGCAAGGGTTTTCAGAATGAAGTCCGAAGTCAACTTCCGGTGATGACTTTCAAAATAAGTCTTATTCACGAATGCGTTTTAGGGTGATGCAAACTGCAACAGTGATAATAAATGATACACTGCAAAAAGACAGGGTAAGGACTGTGTTTGAGTAAATCTATGGTTTGAGTCTGTCAGTGTTTGGCAGCTTGAAACAAATAGATTTGCACAAGGAACAAGTTACATAATCTGTCCCAGCTGACAGATTTATATTTTTTTATTTATTTATTTATTTATTTGTTTGTTTGTTTGTTTGTTTGTTTGTTTATTTATTTATTTATTTATTTTTTATTTATTTTATTTTTTTTGAAAAACATAATATTTTCAAATTTGGTGCTTAAGTGACTTATAATCTAACTTGACTTTGCAGTCTTATATAGGGTCCCCAATTACAAGTCAGCCTTTTATTTTGCAATCAAAATGGCCTGATTTCCAGTCTTGCTGTTTTACTCAGCTCCACAATATTCTATCATACTGTCAGCACTGGGAGTCATTACAGCTGCTCTATTAGACAATATGTTACGTGTGCATTCTCTCCCCTTTGCAGAAAACCCCCAAAGCCCTGTGTTTCCCCAAGGAAAACAGTCAAATGATTTAACAACTACACAAATCAAGAGATTCCCAATGTGAAAAACCAGAGGACCAGCTTGCTAAAACATGTCAATGAGTCAATTTGCTCCCACTCACACATAGTAGGTGGTACTTGTCATGAATAATTACTGTACATTGCCAATTGTTTATGAATCATGACAGCCTACAGCAGGATGTCTACATTCACAGACATGGAAAAGACAACATGTAACCTATAGGGCACGAGACTTTGATGTTTTACACAACTAGATCTAAGTTGATTATCATATTCATGACCTATTCATAACCCCTCACAGCCATACTGTGCTCTTACAGGATTGCGCCATTCACCATCACATGTTGTTCTTGTAGCTTAGGGTAATGCTGTCAATATTTGTGAAGAGGAACCACTGTCTGAAAGCTAGAAAAGCCAGAACTTCAAGACTGAAATTGGTGACATCATCGGACACACAGCCTGGAGCTGCAGTCAATGAAGATCTGCCTTATGGATTCATACAGTGTTTATTTAAGTAATTTTTTTCCAGTTTAATGGGTGCGCCATTTCTCGAACAGGAAATTTAACTGTCATTCTCCCTTTCCACTGATTTCCTATGGAACAGTGTGACTCACAGATTACAGGACCAAATGAGCTCAGTGTACCTTCTTTTTGCCATGAATGAATCAGTGAAATAACCCACCAATACAAACTGAATTGCGCAGGTACATAGGAAACTCTATGTGACTGAGAGTGCTATTCATGTGCATAACCATAATGACGGACTCTAATCTAAATGAGTCTTTTTACCTTTGCAAACAGAGCTGGACAGGGATTGTTTTCACCCCATTGTTTGTCTTTTTGTTTTTTGTTTATTAGTAGGATATATCAAAAAGTTGTGAATGGATTTGTATGGAATTTGGTGAAAAGGTTAAATATAGGGCAAGGTAAAACTGATTATCTTTTAGACTAATTGGCCAAAAGGGAGTGTGGTGACTATCCAACATGTGGAACTGGCAGAACTTGACATTTGCATAGTGTTGGTGGAGGAATGTGTTTTACTGAGTGCTTTTTAGTTTCTTGAAGTGATTAGCAACTCAAATGAATTCCCTCAATTCCCTTGTTGCTGTCCAGGGGTTGAGTCTTGGCTGTCATTAGCGCACCAATAACACATAGCATCCATTTTGTTTGATTAACATAGGCTGAAAAACGCCGCATAAAATCAATTAGATTTGCATACACATCTTCAACAAAAATCAAAACTGTACTGCAAATGCCAAAAAAGCAAAGCACTCATCTTGGCTGAAAGAGACATTTAGCCTTGTTAGCTTTCTGGTGGGGTTATATTATTTAACATGCAGGAACAAGGAATGCACTTGAAAAATATGATTGATACTTAAGTGACACAGTGCAAATTCTTAAGTTTAAACACTGATGATTAGTATGGTAGTGGGGGATAAACCTAACAAAACTAAGTAACCAGTAAAGTAACCACTTTAATTGATTATTGTTCATATTAGGTGTTATTTGTCTACCTGATGATCACTGACTGGAGTTCATAGTTTATCTTATGATTTAAAAGTGCATCACTGCTGATGATAGTAATGGATGGTGATCAAAGATTAAATTATAAACTGAGTAGTATTCATGTATATCTTTTTATGTATTTGACACTGCATCAGTATCTACAATACATACAGAAAGTAAATACAAGTGCGGCAAAACTGCACAGAACTCTTAAGGGGTTAAACACGAGGCTTCAGTTCACAAAATACACCAGAGGGCAATATAAGGATGACCTCCATATGCTTGCTGTTTAAAATGGGCTCTCTCCTTTTACATTTAAAATAATAATTGATTGATTAGCTGAAGCCAATGATCTTCAAAGGACAATTTAGTGCCTGGCACAAGCCTAATTTAATTGTCTAGTTTTTAATCTAAAATGAATGAAATGAACCAAATATATCATTCACCTTGTCATTCACATTCACATTCACCAGGGAGTTAGGTCCTTTGCTGCAGAGGAAGTTGCATGTGGACCTTGGTAATGTCCATAATTTAGACTCTTCATTCATGTGAATTGGGTGTTACTGAATTGTTGGTAATATGGTATGGTATTTTATTTTATTTTTTATTTTTATTTTTTTTTACTGATAAGTAAGACTGAAAAATGACAACTGTGATGCAAGTGGGAGCAATATAGTTATGGCAGAGTTGCAGTGGGATGCACACCAGATTCATACATTTTACCTTAAATGCAGATGAGTCTGCCTATATGTACTTTTCTTACTATTTGCATTATGTGTAGTTATCTGCATTCAATGTATTACCTGCAGTCTAAAGTCTCCAAAATGAAGAAATCCAAATTTATGGATTTTATTGTGTGTGTCTTTTTATGTAGGTAAAAATGGCAAAATCTACTCAGAGATGATCCCATATGGAAGTCCAATTTTTTGCTATAAAAATTTGACATAACTGATAATACACCCATTTGATCTTCCCATGTCCATATGCATTTTGACCATTTTTGTTTCCAAGAATAGGATTTATTAGTTGGCCAGTGTACCTCTGCCTGCTGAATTGGCTCTGAAATGCCATATTTCTGTGATATAGTGCTTGAGAGGCCAGAAGTGATGGATTATGATAAAGTTCTACTCCTGTAAGAGCAAATTACATCAACTCATGTGCTGGTTCGGGAGTAGAAACAAGTTGCCAACATTATGCAATATGGGAGTGGCTGACAGGTAATAATTTTCCCTTCACAGGAGTCTCTCAGTAATAGTTTAGGCTTTAATCCAATGATGTCAATGCCATGTCTCAGAGTAAAATAAAACAAAATAGGTTCAGTGGATTGACTATGCTTACACATCATTTTCAGTTGACCTGGGCAGTGGCTGAAGCAGCACATTTCATTTTGTTATTTATCCATTTTATGTTTACACAGTGATATGAAAATTATCACAGCAGATCATGTTTCCGCTTCAGCTTGTTTTGAAATGGTACCAGTGCAAGTTTTCTGATAGCATAAACCATCATCCCTGTCCCAACTCAGCACAGCTCCATTCATAAGCAGACATACCAGGTAAATTCAGCTCAGCTTGCCTGTGTGACTTAAAGCCATCTCTGTCACAGTGTGAGAAGACTTAACTTCACATTCAGTTCACAGCTTTAAGGTGACTCACATAGTCTGGAAATGATTCTGGTTATTCCCCACAAGATGGAGCCAATGTCTAGCAATGGACTGTGTGATGAGCCACCTGGTTTATCATGTTAATATGCATTCTGACAGTTATTTCAAGAAATCAGTTTTAGCAGTCTAGACGTGGTTTTGTTTGCTATTTAAATCTTTCCCCGAAGTGTTTATTACGTAAAAATAAATCATATTTGAACGTCTTTTTTTGAATAAAGCTGTTCTTTTAGTGATAATCTGTGAGTTCCAAGTGTCTCTATCTTTGCTGCTAACTGCTCGCTGCTGTGGTGTTTTTGCCCTACACTTCTCAGATATCGCCTGTCAGTCAGTCACTGTGGGCGGTGTTGTGATGTCTTCTTCCTAGGATTTTCTGTGAGCCTGTCTGAATGCTGTCAGTGTGTTTGTGAATACAGGAATTTCGGCTCATGCACAAGACACACACACACACACACACACACACACACACACGCACGCACATATACATGCGTGCAAGTACAAATGCAAACAAGCACAGGCAGCCATACAGTCATGCAGACTTAAACACACACTCATGCAAACATGCATGTCTATATACACCCACACACACAGCAAAGCACTTTGGGCCTCTCCATGGATATGGATTTGTAGGAAACTGTGTGTGTGTGTGTGTGTGTGTGTGTGTGTGTGTGTGTGTGTGTGTGTGTGTGTGTGTGTGTCCCA
>OMKZ01028756.1:14314-26112 GCA_900302535.1 Neoniphon sammara
CCTGTGACAGAGGGCACTTTTTGTTTTGGCGCAGTCTCATGATAAATACAACGGTCTATGTTCTGCATCCACTCCTCCGTTTGGTGATGACACTTTGCCTTATTTATCACACAGAATGCAGGCACATTTCATGCAAAAAAGTATTTTAATATAAATGCTGTGACAAATTTTTCAGCTTCAAGTTACAGTGTATTTTGCCTCTGGCATGCATTTCACTTAAGTAAGTCTTAGCCTAATATTTCATCATCTTTCAGTCTTTTTACACATTTAGTGGTGAAACAAAAACAGTGATTATATCTGTAGTCCTTTGTAGCCAAGCAAAGGGGAAGATAGACTTGCTCACCATGAGTTCTCCTTGTAAAATCATCTCTTTCAATCTAATAGTATTTCCAATATGAAGTTTCTTTGGGACAATGAGAGGACATTGTTGTGATTAAATAACTGGCCTGGTCTCTCAACGACAGTAGAGAATATGCTTCTTTAGTTACTTTTCACAACAAGATGTGTTAATGTATTGTATTGAAATTTATTGTCATAAAATGTATTGAACCTATAGTATGTTTTGTTGAAAACCAAGATGAAAGAAGCCACTTCTGTCAAAATGACATTTTTCAGAGTGTAAAAGCAATGACATTTTCCCTTTTTGAACACAATAATGTCATCCTCACAGCCACATCCCTCTGGTGAAAACAGATGTAAACATTACAGTGGTGGAGAAAAGCCTTTTAAAGTTTTCCCCTGTCGGCTGTCACACCCTTAGTAAAGGATGTGTGCCCACTTTGGGTCCCATTGAAAAAGAATGGCAGGGCAGGACAAGAGAGAGGGATGAAGTGAAAAATTGTAGCCAGTAAAAGAAACTGCTGAACTGGAATGAATAAAGACACACTCAGAGGACTCTGTGTAGCTGTTTGAAATAAATGTGTTGCCATAGTGATAGCATACCTTTTATTTTCTTACATTAGACGAGGAAAACATAATCACTTCTGCAGGCAGTGCGAATGAATGATTTAGCATGCTGTGCAGTTACTTGCTGATCCTAATTGGATGAATATTAAAGTAACTCCTTTTTTGTTTCTTTGAGAGAAAATGTACTGTTTTGTGATTGATATTTCTCTGATACTTTGTATATGTATAGAGGAATTACCAGGATTCATTTAAATGCACATTTAGGTATCTAAAATTTGTGAAAGGACATCATAAATTAATACATATACATCAAAACAATTAAATTGTGAAATGTCTTTATAAATGTATGCATCATCAAATAAATAATTTATAAATTGCCAATTAATTAAATCAGTAATGTGGTTGGTAAATTAAATCTATTCATATATTATATTAAATCTATTCATATATTATTTCAGCTTTGCAAGGTGTAGTGCATACAGAAAATTAAATGTATCTCTCCACTTCATCCATCAGAATTAGACACCTAAAATTAGACACCTGGAGGAATGAGCTCATTGCTAACTGTAAGTGCATGGATTATGAAAGTTTTCCTGAGTTACTTTGTGAAGCAGATGGATTAGTGCAAGCTTTTGTTTCATTCATTTTCAAACTACATAGCACATAATGCTCAATTGATTTAGTAAGAATTTCAGAAGAAGTGCATCCAGGACAGGTGGTGTTACTGTTACAGTTCTTATATTGTGCTGCCAAATTCATGTCAGAGGTTCCTGATGGTTTATAAATACAACGTCATCGATGGACTAGTCAGAGGGGGCTGATAGTCTTCAGCTAGCTCTAAGAAATCAGAAGAACTAGTTGCTTCCATTTATTCCATCTCACTTAATTGTTTGACAGTTGCTATAAATGACAGGCTGTCGTTGACCAATTATTGATCACATATTTCTCTAGAAGACAGCAGTGACCTTTCACTAAGTGATGAATCAGGACCTATGTGTTTCGCTCAGCCTGATTTTGGCAGGTTGCTTATGATCTCAGCTCAACGTGCCAAGTTGTTCTCAAGCCAAAATCCTTACAGCCGGTCATAGCCTGTTTTATCATAGCAGCAATGTATAATCCTCATGTAGCTCTCATCCACTGCCAAGATGATATTAAACGATTCTGTACACTTCTGAGATCTGCTTCTAGTTCAGGAGAAATTAAGGGATTTTTGATTTCCATTAACCTTTCTAAGGAATCATGACGAGTTAAGGGCAAGTTTAAGAAGTATCCTGCTGTGCCATTTATTATTATCCAGTCTCATCAACCTATTAGACAATGTGCTGTAAGTAGTCAATCATCAATTAGTCATAGCTTAACCACTGAAATCATAGTTAATGAATATTAATGATTAGTGTTTGTTAATGAGTGATGATTAATGCACCGTTTATTGATGGTTACTATCAAATGGTCCCTCCATCTCTGATATCATCATAGACAGAAACATCTGCACTTAGCACACATCAACTATGTTTTTCCATTTCCTCCTTTGATCTGCCATTCATGTTTAAGACCCTTTATCAGGGTTCACACTGGTCATGGAATTTCTGGAACATCAAGGAATTTTGCAGATCCCTTTAGAGGAATATGCCTGCCCTCATTCATATTTTTATACTTTGTTTGGCCAAGTGTCCAGTGCAAGCCCAACTGGAGGAGAAACCACACTATAGACCTAATCTCAGGTGAAAAACAAAAACAAACCATGACAGAATAAATTTTCTAGGTCATGGAAGTTACCTTAGTCATGCACAGTCATGGAAAACTGATAGAATATTACCTCTTGACCATGATGGCAGCCCTGTGTTGTGGATCCAGAGGAACAGGAGGTGGGTGAGCTCTGTGCCTGAGGTGATGATGTTTCATCTCATCAAAGACGTCTCAGCCTTGTCCTCCCGCTGAACCTCGTCAGGCAGTCACACTTAATTTCACCCCGTCTTAAACCACTACAAAGGCAGGTTAGGAAATTGCTCGAAGATCACCCCCAAATAGACATGCACACACACACCATCACCACCTCCACCTCCTAAAGCCCACCCCTCCTGGCCATATTAGCACTGACACTGTGATCTCAGTTTTCGTTATGTAATAGCTGATCTTTTTATGGCTGTAATAAAAATCTAACAGCGGCCTATTTAGATGGAGTACGGATCTTCCCAGTTCTACCATTATCTCCCCATAATGGTTTTCATTATAAAAAAAGAGCTCAGACGTAGCCAGCAAGATGAGCTGCCTGTTTGGCACAGCAGTGGCCAGCATCAAGCAAGATAGTTTTCCTCTGTTACTAGATTTCAGGATTTTCTCTGTCACAGTCAAATGAATTGTGAAAATTAGTAGTAGTGTCACATACTATGTCCTATGTGAGCTTCTTTTTCTAATCTTTATCTCTTATCTTTATCTCGTAAATTGTAACAAATGATAGTATGCAAGGCAATTACAATGGTGATTATTATTAATCAGTATTATTAATCTTGATGATTTTGGGGCACATTTGTTATCTTATAATAACATCTGAACTATTTTCAGTCACAGTTCACATTCTAAATGAAATTAAATGTATTAATATACCAATAAGCTATGATTATAAGACAACTAAGATTTTCCACTTGTTTGTAAGCCAGTGCATAATAATGTCTCTATTGCTGTGATGTGTTCAGGAAACTGTTGCAGCAATGTTCCTTGTCTTAACAGAATTCATTAACAGGCTGTGCTGGATCAGCTGTAAAGTGCCTTATCTGTGTCTAACATTTATGTCTATCAGTCCTGACCTGTATCTGAGCTATAGCTGTTTTTCATTGTAATATGGTGGGGTTGTATACATAACTAAGAGTTATATAGGTGCAACAGGAAAGTAACATGACCCCATCAACCACAGTCATTTCAGCATTATGTCACATCTTTCAAAATCTTATCAGTTTTAATGCTCCTTTTCTGAGAGTGTTTGTGAATTCATATCTTGGCTTCTCATTGTCAGCGTATAAATAGAAGCAAATAACATGGCTTTACACGGGTCAACTGTTCTAGCTTTTTTCTTGGTGATGTAAATTCACAAGTAATCTTGCAAGATATGTTCAGGGATTAAAATTTTTCATCACAAAGAATTTCCACCGTGTATAATTCAGAGAGGCAGCAGACTAGGGGCGGTGATATATTGCAAAGAACGTTGTGAAAGCATTGCCTGACTGATCTACTAATTACTTGTCATCTAAAATACCAAACCTATCACATTTAATTTGCAGGTTATTTTTGAAGGCAGAGCATCTACCTGCATGCAGTCATGTCGAAAAATCAAATGACAGCCTGTAACTTACTTGCAAAATATTTTGAGACTGATTTATTCTCAAATGATTTATTTGGGCCGATATTTCATGTATATTTGATGTTGTGCAAGCTAATGATTGTCATTGTCAAGTTAATCCAGATTGTGGGTTTGGTAGTATTATGTTTGTCCCTTCTTGTTCAGAGTTGAATGCTCAAATTGAATGATGGAAGGTCACCAAAATTAGCACAGCCTGCCAAAGATTAAGACACTGAAATTCACATTAGACAGTGACTAACAGCAGGTAATGCAGTATTTTCAACAAGCAACTGCGTTATTTTTGTTTTTAATGCAGGATATTCTCTTTAATCTGATTACCATATTGATGTTCAGAGTCTTGTAGTAATGCATCACACCTCTGTCTACGCTTTCTCTTAAAGCTGTGCCAATTCAGGAGACAGGAACTTTTTATTGAGTGTCACTGTCACAACAAAAAACATTAAGTGAACTCAAGTCATCTGAGATTTAGGATCTAATTTACCCATCTTACTGCCTGTTCTTCTACCTAATATCAAATGAGTGTTTTCTTACATAACTGCTCATAATTAAACTAGAAAAGAAGCCTACAGTTTTTAGGTGAACACAATAAAATGCTTCGTATTTTGAGTTGAATCAAGGTGTCAGACATGAATACGCACCACAAAGCTTGTTCATCAAGAAAAATTTCCCCTGTGGGAGCATGATGCCTAACCACCTAGCTTGTTACATCGTGTCTTTGCCTTGCCACTCAGAGTAATTGTGGCAAATATTGATGCTGCATCCCCTTCTAGGGAAATAGAGGCACATCATAAAAGTCTGATATATGGCAAAATGGCAGTTTATTACTTTAGTGTTGCCATGTGTTGCAGTATTATCAGGTTGATACTAAGCCAAAAAACACAAACAAAAGTCTAGTTATTAATTACAAAAACTAACTACGAAAGGGAAAAAGGAAAAAAAAAACTGAAACTATCTTGTTAACTAAAATAAGACAGAGAAAGCACAGCAAAAACCATAATAGACGCATGCTCAAAAAACTTATAATGAAAAAACTTATAATAAAAAAAAGATGTAAAAATTGTCCCCAGCATGCCATCAAAACAACATACATTTCCCAATCCAGTCTTCAATCCTACATATCCTACAAATTTTTGTTCCAACTGTATTCCCTCACACCTGATCCAGTTAAGGGCTTAACGCTTATTGGCTGAGCGGAAGAAAGAGAAGTAAAAGTTTGTAGTCCTTAATTCGAGTATGCAAGAGTAAACAAGCGGGTACTTGAGGACTGGGTGGGGAGATACTGATATGTAAAATACCTAAACAGAAGCAGCAAAAACTCCTTTCTTTAAAACAAATTCTTAATTAGGCAATTTGTTTTCCCTCAATGCCTTGTCCTCTTCCTTTTTTCCCCTCCAGCCGACTCCATTCCACCCTCACTCCAGCCTTTGGTACCTCCCCCGTGCTTTACAGTGATTTCCCCTCTTTCTCTCTCTCCTTCTTATCCTTCATGCCTTCTATCCTTCACTCCTCCTGTTCTGCCTCTTAAACGTCCCTCTTCGAACCAGTCTTTTCTCCATCATGTCTTTGCTAGTGCCCCTTTCATGTCGTAGGTGCCGTGTCCTGTGTGTCACTCTCTAACTGCAGGTGATGTTTCTGTGATTGTGCTGTTTTGTCTTGTTGGGTGTGGAGATTTGCCGCTTCCTTGTGGGAGCCTGCCATCCTGAATAAAAGATGAACAGAGGGATGAATGGGAAGTTACCCAGCTCACTGCTCTTCACTCACTATTTATCTCACAACTCTCTCACTGGTGGACAGTCTCTTGAGTAGCCCTTCCATTTGTGGATTTGTGTGTGTGTGTTTATGTGTGTGTAGGGGACTGTCGTTTTTCATTCAGGCCTATTTTCATGTCAGATTTACACTACACAACCAGTGCCACCATTTCCTTTTGCATTTGTATTCTCGCTGTATATTCAGCACTGCTTGCACCACCCACCATAAACACTAAGAAAAACTTCAGTACATTTATTGTGTTGTAAAATAAAATGTTTTCTGATTCTCATTGTCTTGTTGAATGCCTAGGGATCTCATTATTAGCCGTGCTCCAGTTTTCTGTGTTTGAAAAGCAACTGTCAGAATAATGATTAAAACAGCTCATTTTTTGCATACAGTGTAGTTTACTGTAAAGAGTTCTTAGATTGTAAAAGATTTTTAAAGCCATCTGTTAAAGTAGCAGCTGAGTTGAGTTTAAGCAATCCAACAACTAAAACTCATATCTAACATCAGGGTCTTTATAGAGAGAGCTGCAAATGCTTTTCTATCATTCCGTCTTGAACTCTTTCTACACTGCTCTTAACTAGATCCAAAAAGGAGCCTATAACTCCTGTCCTGCTGTCTGCACTGGCGCCCAGTCAGCTACGTAATTGAATTGAACCTTGCTGTTTGTTTACAAAGCCCTACATGGCCTTGCTCCTCTGTGTGCTGTTTCTCCATACTGTACATATAGAGCCCTTAGGTCCACTAGCCACCATGCTCTAAATCAAAAGGCAGTTGTACCTGTCTTGAATCTGTGGAATTGCCCTCCCCACAACATCTGATCAGCTGAATACTCTAAGATTGTTCAGACTCCCCTTAAAACTCATTTTTACTCTTGGCTTTTAAGATTTAAAAATTGTGTTATACAGCCAGACACTGTTCATGACACTGTTGAATAAAGCTGACTTAAGAGTAGACTATATATTTCTAAAATGAAAACTAGTGGCCCATATAAAGAAGAATAGAGGTTAGTCTAGGTCTTTACATGACTTGTAGTAACATCAGTATTTTGTGACACTGCCATATTGATAACCAGAAAAACATTCTATTATAACCACAAACTATACAGTTTCATCTTGCCACATTCCAACGACTCGAAACAGACAAATCAACCGTGGAATATGAAGGTGAGTTTTGAGATGCTGTTTAAAACAGTCAACTGTGTTTGTGGATCTTGGGTCGGATGACCTTTGCAACCTTTCAGCTTCGTGTGTGTGGTCAGGAATTCATCAGTATATGAAGGGGACAGATCCGTGAATGTTTTGTTTAAAGGGGAAAAAAAAGGAGGAAAGAAATTGATTCAAAGTTCAGCTTGGGGGAGTTCAGCATTTTCTGGGTTCAGTTCTTTAACTTGCTTACATTTGCCAGACCTTAGCTAGATTTCTGTAAGGAAAAAAGTCCAACTTCTGGTATACAATAAAACCATATAAATTGAATATCTTAGTAGACAGTCTTGTTTTTAACAAGGCTAATTTGGCAATTGGCACAGGTAAAACATTATGTGGCGCAGGTGGGGTAAATTTTGAAGTCTGAAACCAAATTACTTTGCTAAATTTCTTTCCAGCAGGCAGGGTCCATTATTTGTGATTACAGTCATACACAGAATGATATAAAGGGTTAGACTCACCCAGTATTAGACTGTAGTGGCCTTGCAAGACCTCAGTGTGAGGTTCGTGTTGTGTGCTAGTAGATAAATGTTTGTTTACAGTGGGTGCAGACATTCCCAGTCAGCTGAGAGGCAGAACCTCTTCCAAAACATGAGGAAACTTTCAACAAAAGGAACGCCCATGGAGCAGCAGTAGCCATTAAGCCAGTTGTGAAGCTGATGGATGCCGGTAAACTTCACAGGGAAAGGGCTGAGGGGCTAAGGGCCAAAGATTGCTTTTCGGAGACCAGTAGAGATTCAGTCAGGGTTTTTAAATCGTCCTTGAGCTTCTCTGCAGTGTTGTTGGATCCAACATGGATGAGGACTGCTGGGGTAGCTGGGTGGTAATGAAGCAGGGGTGCAATAGTAGAGCTGATGTCAAGAACCTGATGACCTGGGTAACACCAGGTTTTCCCATGAGGAAGAACAATGTGGGGAACCATAGCCACTCCACCTTTTTCCTCATCGTGAACTAGGTGAGCCTGCAAGAAACACAGAGGGAGATGGCAGCAAGGTGGAGGATAAATCCGCTGGTATTTTTCTTGCTCTGTGTGATACAGCCCATACAAACTATTATTAGAGGGTTGGAGAGGGTTGGCAAATAGATGGAGTGAAAGAAACTGTGATTCTGACAGATGATAGAGGATGCTTGAGGAATCAGAAAGACGGCTGACAACGTGGAATGGATTTATGGTTTGTGTGGGCTCATAAATATGTCTGCTGTTTTCCAGTGTTGATTGATATCTGTCTGTTTAGTGCTCAGAGGATCTGCACCTGTCCAGAGCACTAACAGTCAGTTGGCTGACTACTAAATGGTTTAGATAAAGCACAGGTGTCTGTCTTGTGTTCCCAAACTAGAAACTAAAAATGCCAAGAGAACAATTATGCTGTTCTCTTGGCATATGTAATTACTGTCATCCTGAACTTGAAGCAGCCTATTTATGGTTTTGGATAGTGGCTGTCTTGAATCTTCAACCAGACTGTTTGACAGCAAAATTTATTTAAGGCTGGAGGTACAGTTTTTTTATATCCTGTCATGACACTATCTTCGATTTAAATTGCTCAGTGTACAGTACAAGTTCTTAATTATTAGCTTATGTGATAAATGGTGTGCTTAGCCTTTGTAGATCATTATAATTGAACAGACTTTTGATTTCTGTGTTAGTTTTCAGTCTTCCTGTAAGCCTATACTATAGGTTTAGGTGGAAAACAATATTTTTCCCTCATTAAACTGGTTCACAGACCTTTAGAAGATCAGGATTTTGTTCATGCATGTCTGTCTGTGTCCTAGCTTGTCTTTTCACAGGTCCTGAAATTTCCCTGTGGCAATATCCTAAGCAGGGTCAGAGCCTGGAACTGTAGATTAAATCTTTACTGCAGCATATGTAGGCCCCACCTACATTTTTTTATGGGCCCATGGCTCTTAAAATGCTTCACTGTCTGATATGAAATGTCACCCAGATCATTTGGAGTCCGAACAAGACCTCTAAATCAAGCAAAAGATGTTATTGAAGGTCTCATGAGATATTGTATAGAGGGCAAAACATCCTTTTGGTGCCATGCCCAAAAGTGATGGAGGTCATTTAAGTTTTGTGGCTGGTACAGAGAGTAGGGAAAAAGAGGGTATGGGCCCTAGTTCAGACTGTATTGGAAAGCCTGTTTAATACCCAGTGAGTCAGACAGTCCCTCGAGCACTTCAGTCTCCTACCAGATGACATTTCATAATTAGGTGAATCCCCACCAACTCACACACGCACAAACACATGTTGTGTTCCTCAGTTTTTTTGGACACAGAATGTGTCATAGTGAAAAATAATAAAAAGAAAAAAAGAAAGAAATCCCTTCACCACATAAAGGTGATATTTGAAAAGTATTCCCCAAAATATTCTACAAAAGATAAGCTGATAAAAATCAAATGGCTGATGATCCACCTTAACATTTTAGTTAAGAAAGGAAGCATCTGTCAGTGATGGTTTATCCTGAGACCTACTGAGCAGTTGTTTCAGCCCGGCATTCTTATATATCCGTCATCCCATTCACTGCCTGGGTGCTGCTAAAAGATTTAAAGTCCCTGTGGTGGGACAGGCAGCCTGATTACTGCACCACTGCCTTCTGATTTGTCCCTAGAAGTGACCTACTGTGTATAAAGAAGAATGGGAGGTGTTTCGAAAACTACTGACTGTTCCACTCTGTCTTGTCTTAGCTTTGTATGGGAACCTCACTTTGATCTCAGTGTTCCAGACGGCTAGACCAGGGTGACTGATGGACTGTTTTGGCCATAGTACATAATGCACCGTTTGATTCTTATGCTTTATCTCCAAGGCCAGCATCATCAAACAAAAAGAAGGATAGGCAGCATCAAAGAGTTTCTGCACTGGCTGCTAATGACATGGACTTCGTCTGTTGTGCTGCGGCACATGCCCACTTCAGCCCCCCCTCACCCTTTTTTTTTTGTTGTATGTACACAATGTGTATATACACACATGCACACCACACATACAGGCTATTGTGCTGCATTTGTGTTAGTAATTGCCATTGATTGAAGCTCTAATCTGAATGGAAGATGCGTTATTCAACATTGTGCAGTAGGATGGAGATGTAATGAGAGGGAAGGTTACGAAACCTAATAGCTGAATAGTGATGGGGCCCAAATATGGTATGCTGGGCGATGATATAGGATGCTGTACTGAAATATGCCAATATTATATGCTGTTTGTTGCTTTAGGCTACTTGTGTAGATAGATGGCAGGCTTCATTTGGTTTCAGCGTGAGTATTTTAATGAATAAATCACCATAATTATTCCCTTCATGGTCAATTTCCCCAGCAATTCCTTAATGGGAATTGCTGAGAGTTTGCTGTGCTATTCCCAGGCTTGGTAAGTATGGAAATTTTTAAAAATTATTGACAATTTTAGAACATTGGAAGTTAAGAAAGTCACCACACAATTGCCTCAATGCAGTTGAGGACAGCCAATACCGGGGTGAATTCATAATGCATATCAGTGATATTGTTAGTCACTTAAGTTGTACTTAAAAAGTGAAAAAGTAAGCAATAAATCCACCAAGACAAAAAAAATGGGAAAAGTTTTGAATATATATCCATACGTCTGCACTTTGGGCCTTGTTAAATGTTGATGACATTGGGCAAGTTTCACATAGATTTCTGTGTCAGTGTAGGACTTTTTAACCTTTACCTTCACTGGGAATGCCTGCTTTCAAAAAACTGCAATGCCTTGCTTTCCATTTATATAGTTACTTACATACACACCCAAGAATGAGTGTCATACTATTGTTTATGGAGCAGTTAGGGGTCAAGTGCCTTTTTAAAAGGCAATTCAGCAGTAAATGTTGGCATGTGTTTCTCATTCATGTTCTTTGGTCTGGGGATTTGAGCCACTGACCGGCCACCTTCCCAGTTCTTTGAGGCTACCTGAAACCTACCAAGTATAGTTCAGTATGTACCAGGCTATGCAATTGGAATCACATGAAAGTGCCTGAAGTGCTTTTGTAAACCTGACGGTGGGAACAGCTTAATCAATCACTTCCACTAAAGTCAACTTGGAGACTATACCGAGGTGACCTCCTCCACTTTTTGGCAGCCTCTTAAGCCTCTGCAGCTGCATTATGAGAAGACTTGGAAGCTGTAATGTGGGGGCGAACTTTACCTGGATGCCTGTGGCTCTTTGTCATTTGCCATCATGTCAGAAATGAAGCAAGTCAGTAGTTGGGAGTGAAAATGGCATGGGAGATGGGGAAGCACTGATTAAAAAAAGAGAGAGAATGCAGATGTAACTAAAAGGCAAGAGAGCGGCGGTGAACCTGGCAGAGATGGAGAGAGAAAGCAGTGAAAGTCGAGAATATGTCGGTAGAGAGTGAAAGTGAGACAGTCCACTGTAGAATAAAGGCAAATGTCTACCAGAAACATCTTTGATCTGTTTTTTAGATAGTCAGGTGTGTGTGTGTGTGTGTGTGTGTGTGTGTGTGTGTGTGTGTGTGTGTGTGTGTGTGTGTGTGTGTGTGTGTGTGTGTGTGTATATGTATGTGTGTGTGTGTGTGTTTTGAGGGGGGGTGTTTGCACAATATGAGGATGTCTACAAAAGT
>OMKZ01028760.1:19720-30317 GCA_900302535.1 Neoniphon sammara
TAATTTAGCTCAGTGGTTTTCAAAGTGGGGTCCGAGGACTCTCAGGGGTCCTTGATTGTTTTCCATAGGGTCCCCAGCAAAATGGTGGAATGGTTTAATTTCACTATGGTTTAATTTGCTGTTTTAATTTCTGGCTTAACGAGCTTAACCTAGGGGGTCCAGAGCATGCAAAAAGTCTGAAAACTCCCGATCTAATTTATCAGACACAGCCAAAATGTACAAACAAGTATGTATGTGTGTGTGTGTGCCTGCCTGAATGACAGAGAGAAACACAGACAGGTCTAGAATGTGTGAAAGCATTTGAGTGTGTGTGTGTGTGTGTGTGAGTTTGGAGAGTGTTACAGGCTTTGTGTGTGTGTGTGAGTGTGTGTATTTGTGTGAGAGAGAGTGATTTCTACTTTATTAACTCTGGCTTTGATTCCATAGTTTCCATTATGGTCCATTTCTTAAGTGAGTAAACATTCAAAGGGAGTTTGTCATAAAATCTCCGCACATCAGCAGCAGAAACAGTCAGCGTGTCAGGATAAATAAGATCGGGCCGTGCCTCAAAAGTCGCTCAAAGGTCTGTTGATGCATTTCATCCATCACTGTGCCTCGGCTCTACATCAGCAGATCTATGTAAATTAGCCCGCTAATGCCAGCCAATATTTTACTTCACCTCCAGCCCGGAACAGGCCGATCAATAGCGGGTTGAGTCAAAGCTGTGATTTGTTTAGCTGTAATGAAGCGGTATATTTCACCGGCGGCTGACAGCGTTTGGCTGCCGTACGCCCGCCGCTTCAAACAGGCGGGACCGTTCACGTTATGGATGTGTGGTGGAGTTCAGGGTGAACACAGGTACACTCTGTCTGAGGAGAAGAGATGAGGCAAGTCCTCTTCAAGTCCTGTTTTATCAAACTGAAGGCATGCCTGGTCTGTTTCACCTGGTGAGAGCAGTGCCACTCGAACTCAGATAACACTGAGTAACGGCACAGAGATGCCTGAAATTGTAGATCTCCGTTCTCTTCCAAATGAACTGTGGTGTGGTTTGCTGAACTGAGAATGTAATATGAACCAGCTACTTGGGCTGTGGATTTCGAGTAATTTCACTGAAGTTTTGCAAACAACTATACAGCTAGTCTAAAAAGTTTCACAAAAGAGATCCCACTGAAATCTTTAAGGTCTAATATGGTCAGAAAAATGATTTTATGTTCAAATTCAACTTTATTTAGAGCCCTTAATCACTTAAAGTCTTAAAGGGCTTTACAGGCCCACAGTTTATCGAAGACAAAACAATGACTCGCCCTGACCTGAGCCCTTAAAGTGGGAAAGAAACCCCTCCCCCCATAACAAAAAACAAACAAACAAACAAACAAGTTCAGTAATAGCCATTTGAAATTCTTGGTCGAATATGCCAATAAGCAAATCAATTTGAAATACTGCTGAAAAGAGGAGCATTTTTAGATGTGGATGCAGTGTCTTTAGGGAGCTCCACAGTGGCAGTCCAGGAAACAGATAGGTGATATATCAAGGCCACAATTTATTATCAGTAAAACAAGTAATGAATTAATATAACCATTGAAGAATTCAATAAAATAAAGGAACAAAATGATTAACATGATTGACATGATTAACATTGCCTCTGACTGGTATTTCTGGTCCTGACTAGCAGGACCACGAACATGCAGTCGTGTAGTCGACGAGTTTTCGCTCATCCCTACCACCTACAGGAAATGCCCCCGAATGCAAGGGTTTATGGGTATGAGGAGCCTGATATTGATCTCTGATTGCCAGAAGGCCTTTATGCCTGGAACATGACAAAACCATAGTCTGAAACGATGCTCATAATCGGCTGTTTCTTCATGTGCTCTTGAAGCCGCAGTAGGTGAGTCTGAAGGAAACCAGGACCAGTTGATTGACAAGTCGGACCAAAGCTCTCGGGCTCTGGAGTTCGCCCAGTTGGTCAGATGCCCAAGCCGCAAAATTTACTTTGAAGGCAAATAGCAGAGCAATGCCGCAATAAATGTTATCTTACTGATTTATGTTCCCCCAACATGGGCATCGCTTCGGCTGAATCCAAACAAAATGTCAAGTCATAAAACTGAATTACGACGGCTTTAAGGTAAATTAGAGCGCAGACAAATATATCACAGTTAGCTGAAGTAACATTGACCGGAATCAAAGTTGTTTTGACTATTTGGGACAATACTCAAGGAGTCAGTTTTGAACCTGCTGCTTCTTGCTACATGGTGTATGGTCAAGATTTTCCTCAAAGGTTTTAGTTTGATCCTGTTCAGACATGATATTTAAAAGGAAATGGTTTATCTTCTATGGCCGCTTACTAGGTGTCAGTCTGACAGTGTTTTAATTCTGTGCTTCTCTTTTCTCCCTCCCGTCCACCCTCAGCATCTCTCTCTCACACACATACCACACACACACTCACACAGCTCAACAGCCACCCTGCATAATAGCGTCCTTGTCGTTTATATGAGAGAGACGGAAAGAGAGGCTACTTTGGCCCAGATTCAGATTGGCACAGATTCTCCATGACCGACGTCAAGTTTGCGTCGAGGGCGGGGCGTCGCGCCAGGAGGTTCGATAGCAGCGCTAATTCTTCTCTGTTAAACATATTTCCTTACAACAACATCACTACACTCGGAGACAACTGTCCGCCCCCCTGTTCAAAGCAATACACTTGCTGTCTGTCTGTTTGAAAGATGGAATGTAAACAACCCACGGCGTTCCAACAGGAAGCCTCCCTGGTATTTTTTCAAGTTGTCATGAGCTGTCAGTGTGAGGTGTTGTGTTCCCTGTGTAGATTAATGGGTAGAACAAGGCACGACATTGCTAAGATAAGGGCTCCATTAGGACTGCATAATTAATCATCTGAGATCATACATCACAACTTTAGTTTCCACAACTATTAGAATAGAATTTTGGCATATCATCACATTGAAGCAGTTAATTTTTTAAAGGTGTTATGTGTTGCATTTTAAAGCAATACTTACCCAGACTGAGACAAGATGTTCGATACCATTTTCACCTCTCTACGTCCACTGGTTCAGTTCCAATGGGTAGCATTTTGTGTTAGCATAGCATAAAGACTTGAAGTCTACAGGAGTCATTAGCCTAATGCCATCAAAGTGAAAAAAATAAACCTTACAGTTACTTCTCCTAAAACAACTTGTATTTTTTTTATTTTATTTTTTTTTTTAAATCCAAGACGTGTATTACAAATACACACGGTACATTGTTAAAATAAGAAAAAAAATTTTTTTTTCATTTTGATGGAGCTAGACTAATGACTTCTGTAGACTTCAAGTCTCTATGCTAAGCTAACATGAAATGCTACCCATCGGAACCAAACCAGTGGACGTTCAGAGGTGAAAATGGCATCAAACATCTTGTCTCAGTCTGGGTAAGTGGGAAAACTTTGGAGTATTCCTTTAACATAAATCATTACCCCATTAATTTGGAGATGTTAGTGTAATTCATTAAAAATACTAGCCTCTACACTACATATTTTGTTGATTTACAGCACAAAGGGATACAGCTTTATGGCACAGCTTTGAGCTGCATTTTGCCAAGACTTTGCTGATATAACACATCATGTAAAAGTGCGTGCCCAGTAAGCATAAATCCCAGTGAAATCCCAGTGTTTCAATGCAGTTTGTTTTTGTAGCTTGCTATCCTGAATCATAGGTTTAATCCCAGTGTTGGATTAAACCTACGCCGAATGACGGAGGTGCTTACTCACAAAATGCTGCTGGTAGCTCATGAAAATCTATGATCTAATTTATGATCAAAGGCTGTGAAATTCAGAACGCAAAGTCAGAAATGAGCTGTCAGAGGCAGATGGACGACATGCTGACATTCTGCTGACGGCTGCAGATGAGATCATTGCCTGCCTTTTCATGGTACGCCTTCAGTCGTTTTCCTGATTTGGCAAAGTAATGTTTTTTGACAACCTGATTAGAATGGCTATTATGATTGGTGACAGATTGATTGGTGTGCCCCTAAATACACAGCCTTATCCCAGTTCATCTGTTCATCTGTTCTTATTGCTGGACTCTTGTGGTCTGAACTGGAAACAAAAATGACCTCCTACTTAGTAATGTGCAATGAAACGGCCACTCAAATAGGAATCATGGAAATTCAGGCAAGATCGGTCTAGCCTAGGTTTGCCACCGTAATCATACATCATCATCAATCAATGTTACGCCATTCTTTTCGGCATTGTTGTAATTGGTGTATGTCCTCTTAAAATGCTTCTCAAATTCAAATGCATGCAAACACAGTTTTCTGCAAACGTCCATGTTTTCTTTGCAAAAGCTCTAGAACACGTTTAGGTTGGAAGTCTGGAGTACCGTGGAGAACTTTCCAAGTTCCTAGTATAATTCAGCTTTATAGCATAGTTTTAAGCTGGCATCAGCGTACTTCATCAGAATATTTGCTCTTACTTGTTCTGATCCTTTTTCTATCCCTCCTTAAAATAAATAGAGTGATGCCACAATGGGGAAGGGGGGACAGAAAACAAGATCTTTGCGACAGGAAGTAACAAGAGATTATGCAGAACATCATCTTAAACTCAAGAAATGTTAAATGTCATTTGCAGCGCCCTCAATGCAGAGTTTCTACCATAGTTGGAACTGGACCAAAGTTTTCAGTAAAATCTTAGTAAAAGGTCGTTCCCCTGTTGGAGCAGAGATATACAGCCAGCTCAGCGCAATTAAATGACAGGTCTCTGAGGTATCTGGACACTGGGTGGAGATGGCACTCCTCAAAGCCCTTGTGTGTGTGTGAGACAGATGAAACTTTTTTTTTCTTGACTCTTTCCTGTCTAACATCAAAGCCCTAAGTCCCTCTGTTTTCTCTTTGTGTGCATTTTCAGCGGCAGCAGAAGTCCTCCTCCTGAAGGTTGTGGTTTTAGGGCACTGCTGAATGATTTAAAATGGGATGGACTGTAACACTGACCCCCATGAAGGCATCCTTTACTGTGATGATGACTGTGATGGTTTTGAGGGAAGTCCACTTAATCTCGTCATATCCTGAAAGGACATCAAGGCTTTTTTTCAACAATTGCCCAAGTTTTGTGTGCTGTCTGCAAAGTTTTCCTCAAAGTTATGCACACAGATGAGATGAAAAAAATAGGAATACAGGGAAGGTCGCCAGCTTGATCCCTGGGTACCACCAGAGTTAGTTCATAAATAGGAATGCACCAACACTGGTATCAGAATTGGTGCCAAAACTGAGCTGAAGTGTAGTTTCTGTATCAGAGTAAACTGTCTTGATTCTCTCCATTTTCACACAAACGCTTGCCTTTATTTCTCAAATGGTGGGAAAATGAAGGATTTTATATCAGTTATTTCATCCATTGACCAAAAAATAAAGATCCAAGCAAACACTTGGATGACAGATGGGATGTGTATGGTATCATTCAGTACTTGACCTTTTGTAGTCAGTATTGGTATCAACATTGAAAAAGCAGGTTTACCCCCACCGATAATCCACAGTTAGCATCTTTGACCCAACAGTGTGCTGTAACTATCTGTCGTATAAATGCAGCACATTCCTTCATATTTCCAGAGACCGCCTCCTCCAGGGGGGGGGGTACATCAGTCATTGGTTGAAAGCCTGTAATGCTGCGGGGTGTGAGCAGGGAGACCACTGACACTGCTGTTTGAATGGAAGCCAATGGAGAAGATGATACGCCTAACAAAAAGCTTCTTCGAGAAAATGGCTCGTGACATAATTAATTGAACTCGACGCTGCTCAGACCCTTGATATGCAAAAATGATTGACAGGACAGATTCCTGTGGACAATGCTCATGACCGCCAGAGGCCACAAGCGTTGGGGGAATACTTCCGGAAAGTTAGGAGGGCGGGTGAATCTCAGCCCCGGCTGTGGTTTTTTCAATTTCCGTGGCCTTGCATCCTCTCCCGCTGTCAAAGGCCTCAGTGTTGCAGCTCATTGTCTGTGAACGGCCAAAGTGAATGTTGCACTGTACGGGTGTAACAGCACAAAGGACGGCTTTGTCGCTTATTGACTGACTAACTGGCTGACTGGATCGCTGCCTGACTTAGTAACTGGCTGCTTCAGCGGCTGATGACTTTCTGGCTGTTTGTCTGCCTGACTGACTTGTCAAATGGCTGATTGGCTTCCACATCCTCTCAGCACATGCATGTATGTGTGTCTTGCCTGTGTCTTTTTTCTTTTTCTTTTTTTTTGGAAATATTGAGCAGTATAGGCCTGGCAGTGATTTCAGTGATTTTCCCCACCAATCTGCCTTGTGAAATGGCACATTGTTCTGTTGATGTTTTGCAGGACAGTGACAGTGTGCTGTGACTCAAACGCAAAACATGCGGTGGAAAACAGAGGGCTTACCATGTACAGCAGAGTCCTAAAATAAAGCTGAGATCATTCCCTGGTCGGAGGCTCCGTCCAGGTCACATGACAGACTCGGGTCAGATGGTGGTTGCAAACAAATCTTAGTGTTTGTTTTTGCTTTACTTGGAGCACCAGATGGTAAAAGTTTGCAGCTTCAGATAAGTTATCAACTACAGAAAAGTTAATAAAACTGACTTTGAGTCACTTGAATTTCCTGATTTCGAAATCTTTTTCTGCTCATTGCATTGTCTTGGGTGGTGAACCCCACCTAACTGGCAATATGAGTCACCTAAAACAAACCCAAACTGTATTTGGGAATACTTCTGATGCAGGTTTTGCATGCACAGACACTTACCAGAGCATATCAGGCTAGATTTGGCCAAATTCTGTGTAATGTTGACCTTCCCTGATAAGTTCGTCTGCAAGCCAAGTATGTTAATAGGTGACCAGAATATAATTTTGAGCTCAAGAAACACTTGCACATTCAGGTATAGCTTTGCTTTGCTTTAGTCTAGATAAACAGGATTCATATTATCATGAAACACCTGGAAAAGTCAGTAAATTTAACAGTACAATTTCAACAGCAGATCATGGTAATTATTCTGTTATCTCAGGAATTAACTACTTGTTTGTGAAGATTTTTTTTCCCCTCTTGACCCAAGTTTTAGGGGCATGTTGGTCATTTCAGGGGCTTTTGAGCTATAAAATAATGTATTTGCATTTCATACTGGCAAATTAGCACCCAGTTAGTAGCAATAAGATTTGTTTTATTTGAAATCATAACATTTAGAGCTGCACATCCGTGTATGGAGATTATTTTTCAGAATGCTGCATCGATTCTCTAGTCCTTTATATCTATACGTTGTTTGTACCTATGTATGGGAATTTTGAATTAAATTGTTTTGAGTGAGATTGCCACTGTATTTATTATATAATATGCTGTACATTTTATTTACCCAGCTGTTATGCAGTAGATTGTATTGTAAGCTCTTTTTATACATTTTCAGTCAGTTTTGTACAATATTGCAATGTATTGTGATACAAATCGTATTGTGATCCATGTATTATGATACATACTGTGCGGTCCTTCATATATACCCAGCCCTAATAATGTCATACACATGAAGAAACAGGGCATTTAGGCGTTTTCTGCTGCATAGGCAGCAGGTTGTTTTCTGGTTATCACTCCGTATTTTAAAAAGCCAGAAGGCACTGTACTGACTCACCCAGTCATCAGCTCCCATGAATCACCTCTGATGGCCCACAGGAGAAAACAGTCCCACTCAAATGTGAATAAATGACAACTCAATGAAAACAGTGTCAACAGGGAAATACATAAAAGAGTGTTCCTAATTATCAAGGGTGTTTTCCACCTCCTCATTTCAATTTCATGGGTGTTTCATCAACTTTCAAGAGCGTTTTTGCCTCTGAGCCCTCGTTAATTTCTGACCCTGTCTCAGAATTAATGTGGCGTTGATTTATTGATGTTAAAATAGCATGTGACACCTTTTTATATGTCGTGTAGATCAACCTGAGCTACCGGCCTCTGTGGCTGATTGACAAGTTAGTTTGGTGCCCAGAGTAGCCCTACCTAGTGTATTCTATTGCACTTTGGCTTGCCTTTTAGATATTACCAGGGTTATTGTCGAAGTGAGAAGCAGATTGTCGAGGGAATCTGATAATCTGGCTCCATGTCACCTCACAATCCCTCCAGCTGCTCTCTGACTGGAATAAGAGGAAAAAGTAATTCCCCTCACCTCAGGATTGATGCTGCAGTGCTGACTCTGTATGGCTACACAAAGCACCATCTGCCTGTGCAGTGTGTTCACCGTATACATACACACACACACACACACACACACACACACACACACACAGTGGGAAAATACTAGAGGTGGGTGAGACATGTGGTGTGTGTTTGCCTTACAGTACAGTTTTCCCAGCTGGGTATATTTGCGTTGCGATTCTCTGGTGCTTACACAAATTCACCTGCATGTGTGTGTGTGTGTGTGTGTGTGTGACTTGGGATTGTGGAAGCTCTACTCTCGGTGTGCTGATTTAGTACAAGTGGATGTTTTTTATCCCGCCACAAGGACCCATTGATAATTTATGCTGATGGAAGGGAAGCTGTGCATGTGTGTGTGTGTGTTTCTGTGTGCTTGTGTGTGTCTCTGTATGTGTGTGTATCTGGCTGTCTGACTGGGGGGGAAATGGATTTATTGCACAATTCTGTTTCAAAAATATGTGGCAGACATGTAGTGTATTCCTGATTTTTTTTTTTTTTTTTTTTTGGAGCAGGTAGTCTAAATGAAAAATTTGGAGAGTTGCTATAAGGAAGAAAATGAAGCTTTGATGTTTTCTATTTCTCATTTTTGGAACCCAAGTGAAGCTGCTTAGTGGACCTGTTAAGGCAGTTTGGTAACTGTGTACCATATAATTACCTTATTCCAGTGCATGCATCTGTGTTTTAACATTAAATCTCCTTAATACATAATTCATCCACAAGCGTGTAACAATATAATGTAAGAATCACTCCCAGTGCAGCCTGTAAGGTTTTACACTCTACCTGCCTCGCACTCTAGCAATATTGGTAATGATAAAAGTGACCTGTGACCCACCTTTAGGTGCCAGACCAATGAAAAACAGCCACAGTCCTAACCAGGGCTCTGCTTTTTTATTTTAGACTGTAGAGCACATTTCATAAACAGAGGTAATTCAAAGTACTTTACATAAAAAATCCAACATTAAACACATTAACACTATAAAACCAGGGATTATACTGTGTTTCTGGTGCTGGTTTGTTGTTTTAGGTTGTTATTCTGTTTTTCAGTCGCGATGCACACAGAGAGCAGCTGCAGCTACAGTGGAGCTTAATGGGAGAAAAAAGTGAGCTCTCCCTCTTTTATGCAGGATTTCTCTCCGTTGCTGCAAGGAAGCCCTGCTCTTCTATTTTTAGGGGTTCACACTGAAACCTGACAGACGATGTTTGAGTTTTATATCACTGAAATGTATATTAAACACCCTTGTGGCTGTGCTGAGAATATCTCTGTGACAGAACGGGACTCACTTTTGGCTGTAGAATCACAAAAATACATCAAACAACGAAACAGCCCCAGAAACGCAAAATAAATCATCAGTCCCTGTTATTAAACAATGTTTGAAACATATTTCAAACTGGATTCTTCCTTTAAATCTTTAATTAAACATCAAGGTAGGGCAGAAGGACATTATACGACCAAATGTTGCTGGTCATCTCACATTTACCGAGCTACCGGATCCCATGTTGCATCAAAATGGTGCCACACTTTTGAATGAGGCAAACACATGAGTTTGCACATTACAAGACTCAACGACAAGGGACCGCAGAGCCTCGAGCGACCCCGACTTCAAACAAGACGTGATGAGACGTTGAAGTCTCACAGGTCTGGCCCTGTGGGTCTAGAACCAGCAGGATGGAACGCCAAATGAGTCATTAATGTTGACGTTTGTGTTCCCTCTCACACTACAAGAGCGACGACAAAAATATAAAACATGTTTGAAAATGACTCAGACTGCCTTGGGGGATCAGGGCATGACGTGCCGACCTCCTCACACTGTGCGAGGAACGACACGCTGTTTTGCTCCGATCATGACTCGCCTGTTTGTCTGGGACGCCTAAATCGGCTGTGACATCATAAGGTGCGCGCCTGGCCTGCGTCAGTCAGTTGATCCGTCAGGCAGGTGGCTGGTTGATGGGTTAGTGAGTTATTCTGCTTGTCAGTCAGTAGGTTGGTTGGTTATCTGTCAGTCTGCGGTCCCACCAAGAAATCAGACGGTCAGTCGGTTTATCAGCCCGTCAGTCATTTGTTCCTCCAGGTCCTCTGCTGGCCCACAGGTCAGCTGGAAGGCTTCAGTGATGTGAGGAGGAAAATCTGACCATGGTGCTAATTGACAGGTGAGGGATTCTGGGATTTGGACGTCTGACAGAGGAGCTGCTCTTTATGATCAGATCAGCCCTACTTTAGGTGGAAATCTTATTGACCTGCCTTCTGGCTCTGTGTGTTTTTCTGCTTTTGTGTTTGATCTGTTGTGGAGGAGAGGAAACATCAACGGCTTGTCAAGGAACTACTTGGCAGCTTTGTTGTGAAAGATTCAGCGTGGCTTTGTGTGATGAGGCTTGCAGAAGCCTTGGCCGGGCCTTTGATCGAGGCTGTAGAGGAGCGGTTTAACTGAGTAATGAAATTGTTTTAT
>OMKZ01028760.1:30375-41890 GCA_900302535.1 Neoniphon sammara
TGCAGGTCGTCTCTATGCTATGCAGACAGGCATGAAGTTGGACAGTAAAACGCCGGATTGCCGAAAGTTCCTGGTGAAACTCATGGACCAACTGGAGTCGGTAAGCTACACCTGCTTTGGCCCTGTTTCCACCTGGGTAGACACTGCAGGGGTTGAGTTTTCTGTCAGTGTGAGATATTCTCCATTTATATCAAATACTGATGCTGTACAGGACCAAAGCATCAAGCTAGGTCTGCAGCTTAAATCACTGCAAGTTGTGATCAGGCTAACCTCATTTTTACCCATTTAGGGAAGTAAAGGTTCATTCATTAGCTCAGTGTATAGATTATAAATTCTGCTGATTCAACTAAATCGATCTACCAGAAGAGATAAAATAAATGAATCACTTTGAGTCCAGTCTGAATAGTTTAAAGTTTGCGTGGGTAACTTTTTAGAATAGGTGGAATTTCATTGAAAATGTGACCTCAGTGCATTTAGTTTGGCTCAGATGCTCTGTGTGTAGTGGTGATTTGTCAAAACTGTGAAGAAAAAAAGTTACCTACCACTGTAGGTAACTTTTTTTCCCACTGTTTCACTGTCACAGCTGATGGTATTTCCCCGTTTTTGTTTTTTTTGTATACATAATGTTTATATAATTCTTTTAGATTTTTTTCACATTTGAGAAGAAAAGGAATAGTTGCATCGATATTAAACTGAATCACCAACTCGTAAGTTGAACTTGTTAAGCCATAAATTCACAGCCCTGCACCAAGAACGACAGATCCACTCCTCTGTCACTGGTCAGTTAAAACCCTCGGTTCACACTCATAGATGAATTGTACATAAAATGGAGAGCATATGCAGCAGAGGGAGTTCACCAATCAGACGATCCTCTCATTAAATTCAAGGAAGTGTTGCAGGACTTTGACAGAAATGATTAAATATAAACAATAACTTACAACTGTTATTGTTATCTTAACTGGATGCTCAAGTACCACATATCAGTTTAATAGTGCTCTGTGTTCAGGGATTAAGTGTCTGATGACTGACTAACCTGAATTTGGCTCCTGGTGTCCATGTTTTGCAGTCTGGGAAAAGTAACACCTACTTTCACAAAGTGATTGACAGAATAAAATTAGAACGAATCATGGCATTTTGCAGCAGCAGTAGAAAGGCTGAGCTGCAGTCAGATGACAGCTGTTTTGAATTTAAAACTGAAATATCAACTTTCCAAATGTTCCTCCAAGGCTTTTCCCTGAGCCTTTCTCTGTACAAGCCAGCATTATTAGATTTTTAATGTCATGCAAAGGAGTAGTAGATAAATGCATATTCAGTTCACCACTTGTTGGCCTTCTGTTGAAGCTCCAAAATCCACTGGCCCTTCTGCAGTGTTAAAGAGAGGCTCACAGACTGAGCATTTTTACAGACTTGATCCTCTATATTTCAGAGTTACTGAATGATAAACGTCAGCTGGTTATTATTTCTAAATGATAAACTTCAGCTGATGGTATTACTTTCCTTTCTCTTCCAAAATGGACGTATAGTATTTTGGAAATGACCTCGTTCTTCAAGATCTCTTTGCAGGATGGGGAATTTCCACTAGCCCCCAGCTAAATCCTGGCAAATTTCAGCTATGGCTGGACATTTTATAATGGTTATAAATAATCAGTGCGATCATTTCCAGGGCTTGAAAAGTTTGGAAGTTGCACAGAAGTCTGTGAAGGAAACTTTCTGAAGAGACAGAAAGAAATATTTTCAATCCCAGCATTCATATGTGGATACTTTTACAGGTACCTACTTATGTCATTGTAATATGCATTATGAAGAATAATGTTCAGCCACAGAGTGATATGGGCTAGATGACAGTCACATTACCCAACCACTATCAGCGTGCATCATTTTGACCAGAAGCATGCTGTTTTAAATTGGAGAATAAGCTGGAGCTCTGTTAGCAGTGCAGCTGTAACACAGGCTGGCAGTAATGTCACCTTTACCTTTGGACTGCATGGATGAATGGCTCTGCTCTGCAAAACACACTGTGGAGCTCTAAGACGGAGGTCCACAGTAGTGAATATGCACATACACACACACAAACACAAACACACACACACATTCATCACTACCTTAGCAGCCTCTCTAAAAGGCTTGACATTTTCCTGTTGTGGCCGATGGCAGCGGGCCTTTTCAGAGGTTTGAGGTTTCCTCCCTCAGAGACTAACTAACCTGCAACAGCCAGATCCTCAGAGCGGGTTAGTGTTTCTCAAACTGTGGAGTGCGCCCCCTGGGGGTCGCCTGCACAACAGGGCATGAATCAAAAAAAAAGATAGATTTTCACTTTTTTAATTCAGTGAGCTGTGTTGGCAGCTCATTAAAGTGTACAGTTCAGTATATATTTCCCAAGCTTTGAAAGCAATCAGTGAGGATATCAATAATGATGATAAAAAAGTTCAATAAAATGCAATGAAACAGTTGAAATAATGGTAATAATAGTTATAGACTCAATATATGTTAAATAAGGAATAATTTAATGTAAATATGGGGTAAAGTAGACCATAGAGAGTGAAGCAGAATAGAAAGCCCAGTTAAAGATACAAACGAGAGGCACTCGGTGGATCACTGTGAAGAGGGCGCACCACGTATCATTACTGCAGCTGTGTGGGTCTGATTCTGAGCTGCGCCCCTTGCTGCATGTCATCGCCTCTCTCTCTCTCCCCGTCCTTCATGTCTATATACTCTGTCACTGTCAAATAAAGCAGAGATACCAAAAAAAAGAAGATATAATCAAGAATGCACTCAGTAAAGGGCAAATTGCCTACAGCTGGAGGTTACAGCCCTGGTCGTGCTAAGCCCCACCCCCTTTTCAACTGTGCTGTTGCCAGAGGACACGCCCCTTTTGCCCAATCAGTGGTCGTCAGTTGACATCAGCAGATATCCACGGGTCTAGCTAGCGAACGTCTGTAGTGCACCCTGATTTTTGTGACTGCATGGGCTCTACGCTCCTAAAAGCCTGAGCATGCTCCAGGAGGTCCGCCAGTGCCCACGTCTACACAACTCGTCTGTGAAGGAACAGAGAGACAATCAAACGTGTGCAAATTCATGCAGAGAAATCGCACAGACAGCAGGAATAGACCTGGAGGCCTGCAGGTAGAAGTAGAAATATCTGACAGATTTGTTAAAGCCGAAAAGAAAATGAAGTGAAAGAGTGACGACGCCGGGGGAAATCGAGGGTTTCCTCAATTGTTGTTGGCTCTCTGACTTCATTAAAGACCAGGTCACTCCTCTGGTGGACCGCGCCCCCGCGAGACAGACTCTAGTATAAACAGAGCAGCGTGTGCATCTGATTTTTATTAGTATATCAGGGGCTTTAACCCATGACAATCCGTCTCATTCAATTTTGTGCAAACCTGCTCAGTATTTTTTGAGATCTCCTGCTGACACACGGTGGTTTTCTCCTCCTTTATGGAGTTAATTAGAAGAAAATGTAGCAGTGGTATATGCTGATATAGGACATGCAAATACATCTTTTCTTATTATATTTTTTCTTGGTTTCTACTCATTGTCTCTTAAGTTGTGGCGTGTAATTTCTTTTCACTATTTTACCGCCCAATTGCTGTTTTATTACAACCTGCAAATGAAGGCTGGTTACCTGCCAAAGTGGCTGCTGGATTCCACAGTTTTGCCAGACAGAATTGCCATCGTTTCGCTGGTGGTTATTTTCTCTCCTGCTTCGCAGAGATAAGAACAGAAAGAGTAAGAGAGGCAACGTTTCTAAGCTGCATCCTACCGACCTTTTTGATTTACAGGCGCCTTAAATACGAGACAGAAACATTCGGCGGTGAAATGGAGGCGCGCCTGCAGAAGTTGGGGAACTACTGAAGTGAAAATTTCAGCCGATAATCTCCAGTCTCTCTCTCCCTCACTGCCTCTCTCTTTTTTTAATATCTCGCTTTTGTTTCTCACATTTTCTGGCTCTCATCATCTCACGCTGTTTCCCTCCTCTCTCACCTCACACACCAACACACACACACACACACACACACACACACACTGTTGATTACCAAACCGACAATCCAAGTGAGTCAGACTAAATACCAGCCCTGTGACTTATTTATTACGGAACACAATTACGTCTGAACTCCTCTGGAAAATTAGACTGATTGAATTTTGCTTGGGAGATCAGACCTTTTGATTCGGTTTGCTTTGATGCGGGGCGAACAGATTAGACTGTTATGGCGGTGTGACTCAGGAGGTCAGGCAGGTATCGAGGTGCGTGACGCCACACTGTTCAAAAGGAAATTATTCGACTTCCTCGGGAGGCTGTGAAACAGCTGAACTTTAACATGAAAATAAACGGTGTGTGTTTGTGTGTGTGTGTGTGTGCGAGATACTACCACCAACAGTGTGTGCCGGAGCTGCTCGAAGCTCCTCAGCGGAGGTCAAACAAATGAGCTTTTCACAGAGTCAATGAGAAGACAAGGGAAGGAGAGGAGAGATGGGCCGGGCTGCAGAAAATATCTTAATCACCGTATTAACTGTTCTGCAAAAAAAAGCAAAAAACAAAAACAAACAAACAAAAAAAACCAAAACTCGAATCCCAGCAGGCTGCGTTTTCAGGCTTTTTAAAAGGGTACGGAGCTTTCGACAGATTCATAAACAAGTTATTTTGATGCTGTGAAGAATCCCCCGGACGACAAATCAGCTTACACGCGGAAAGTATCTTTCTGATTTACTCGCTGTTCAAATTCAAGGCAGCGCCGTCTAATTTTTCAACACTTCAAATTATGTTTTTTGGTTGGGAGAGCGGAGTGAATTTCCTCTATTTTTCCTGCTGTTTAAGGGACAGTTCTCCCAAAATACAAATAGTTTTACCACTTACCCTTAGTCCAGTCTGTCCGTTCGTATAGATTCTATGGGACTTGGTGAAGGGGCGGATGGATACAGTTTGTCAGTGTTCTTTGGCAGAAAATAGCTCCCAACAAAAGTCTTCACCCCAAAAAGCTGCAGATTATGTCGGAAATCCGGGTCTTTGTTTTTCGAGAAAGCTGTAGTCATTCGTTGCCAAATCACACAGAAACTGTCTGGATGGACAGATATCACCAGGGGGGACGTGCGAAGATATCTTTATTAGTGTTTTGGGTGAACTGTTCCTTTATGTGCTCGTTAAGGAGAGCAGGGGGGAGACGTGAGGAGGGAGGGCGAGGCGGGACGTCCCACTGCGGTTTCATTCACTTTATTGATCGCTCACCGCCAATTAAAGGAAGCTCAGGACACAGAGGAAACATGCAAGCAGACACACACACACACACACACACACACACACACACACACACACATACCGGGCTGCTCCTTTGAGGCAGGTTTTACAGAGGCTCCAGGGATCTTCATTACTGTCTTACACTCAGGAGGCCCGTCCTCTCTGCCAGCAGGACACACATCCGCTGCTTTGATGTGTGTGTGTGTGTGTGTGTGTGTGTGTGTCTATATATATATGTATGTGTGTGTGTGTGTGTATGTGTGTGTGAGTCAGAGTTATGTGCTGGTGCTTCTGTGTGTGCTTAATTGTGTCTCTCTGTTTGTGCACTTAAGTGCATGTGTGATTGTGTTTTTAACCCCTTGAGAGCCAAACTGTTTCTAGAGACAAAAACAGTTTTTCACACCAGTGCCATGTTTTGATTTTTTTTTTTCATAGTGGACATCAGCTTTTAGGGGTTGTTTGGTTATTAAATAGTTATTTTTACCTGATGAATGACAAAAGCTGTTAATTGATTATTGAAATTTAATGCAGTTAATTTTCTGTAATAATCCAGCACAAATTTCTGCACAAATTATTATTATAAGCTGTATGTGAGTTGTTGTCAGGGTTTCTGCTCGTCCATCAAAAGTCCGGAAAAGTCTTTAAAGGTGCAATTTGTAATATTTTCACAGTCTCTTTGCACAAAATGAGCGTGATATATCAGCGGGGGTTTGCTAATGTTTCTGATCACAGCCGGTCGGCCCGCTGTGAGTTCAGAGGCTGCTGAGAGTTCAAGCTCTGAAAACAGTCGAGCCGGCCTGGCGTCTGTGTTTGGGTTGGAAACGTCCCCAGTCTCATGTGCAGCGTCGCGAGGCTCGTCCAGGAAAGTTCATCTCAGTCTCTTCAGAGCAGGTGCTTCTTGACCTCGCTGGCCACCGTCCCTGATGACGGGCGAGGAGAGCGAGAGGTCAAGGAAAGGCAAATGTTATTAGAAGTCTTCAACACAGCGCCAGGTCCGCTCTTAGATTAGTGTACAACATGGATAGAAATGCAATTTTTTTTCTGCACAGTGCATGCTTTATGAATCCTGACCAAAATTGGATTTCACGTCCCATAACAATTAATTGTCCTGTTGTACATTTTTCCTTTTTATATTGCCTTTTTATAGTTTAGAACATTAATTATGTATTTTCTTTGATTAGATACACTGATGTGTGTGTGTGTGTGTGTGTGTGTGTTCTGCTCCTTTATGAGCTAGCCAGTAGTCATGACTCATCTCTATGGAGCGAGCGAGTCAGGGTTTGAAGCCACAGCAGCTTCTGTCTCTCTCTCTGATGATCTGGCTCATCCTGACACAATCCATGCTGGACTCATTAATTCTTATTTTCATCACGCTGGAAGATTCCCCTCGCTGAAATCCCGGCTCTCCCGGGCTCCTCCGTCTCTCCGGGGACAGTGGAAACTCACTTGTATGAAAACCTGTTTCATGTGGTCCAGTTTTGGGGAAATCACCGCCCGCCTCCAGTCAGATGCTGCTAAATTTAGAAGGTTTGTCTTCTCCGGCGGCCGCAGACGTCCCGCTGTATCGGCTGGTAAAACAGTGAAGACGCCTCGTGAAGTTTGAGACGAACCAGACAGTGGTCATTTGACCCCAAAAACTCTCTCTCTCTCTCACACACAGTATTTTTTATACTTGTCCTTTTAGTTTATTGTCCCATGATTTGCAGTTTTGTCATCGCGAGAATTAATCCTTATGCTGAAGCCTTAGCCGATGGAGACTTCACTTTACCATTGTTTGAAGGGAAATTTGTTTTGCAGCTTTGTGTAAAATGCACGAAACATAGAGTACACAAAACATAAACCACATGAATGCAAAAGCATCAGTAACAACAAGGCACAAGCAGGAAGGTAGAACACGATCAGACAAAAGTGCAAAATCTAAAATTTACCAAAGCTAACAGAAGCAGCGTAACTGTCCACTGTGTGAGTATGGTCGGTTTGAGTAGCATCGACAGAATGCGTTTAGCATAAGTCGTTCTGAACAAAAGCATCGGCTAAATGACACGACGCAATGTGATGCAAATTCAGCCCGTCACAAAAGCTTTTGTGAGAAGAACTGATGGTCGGCCAAAACTTGTGCAGTTTTTTTCTGCGTGGAACGGCCATAACATACTCATATTTTTTAAGGAAAAGTGCATCATTTTGTGCTTTTAACGACAAGTGCGTCACACATTTCCTTTGTGCCTCTGTTCAACAAGCGTCTGTCCCTGCACACAGCCAGCGAGCTCCACGCTGACCGTGATTGCACTAACCACCACAATCACATTTTCTATCCTCCTCTTCTTCCTCCTGATTGGTCGTCTCACATTGAAAGTGGTGCACGTTATTTGGTCTCCTCCAAGTTGGTGAATTCTCTCTTCTCAGCTTTGAAAACACTCGGTTCTGTCTAAAATGACGCCATCCACAACTTGTTTACTAAAGAGAGCACTGTGGCCGCTCTCCGTCAACTTGAATGACACCGGCAGTTTGAAAATAGTGCAAATGCAGACTAAATTTTTCTAGTTATTGTACCTTTTCTGCACAAAATGGTCTGATTTCAAGCATGCATCAAAAACTGCCTCAACTGTCATCACTTTAGTGCCACTTAAGTGTAATTTTTGTTGATCTGTGATTTTTTATTATTTTTTTCCACATAAAAATCACATAAAACCTGTCAACCTGTACTGAAAAGATTAGATATGCTGCTTCTAAATCTAACATTTCATCCGCAGTAATCATGAAAAACTCTGAAGCTCTGCAGAGACAGTTATAATCTGTCAGCTTCCCTGGCCAGTGGAGGAAAAACTTACTGCAGCTGTGTTGATGTGCGATAAAAAATTCATGTCGCTCCATCACCTGTGAACACAGATTGACCCGTGAACTTCACCGTTCAGGAGTCTTCGCTTCCAGAAAACTAAAAACTGTAAGACAAGGAAAAAAGACATGATGGCTGCATGACAGAGACAGAGAGAGAAAAGAGGCAGCAGAGTGACAGATAACACACAACATTCACCGGTCCTGTTCACACTTGGTTTTAACATCCGTCTCTGGACTGATCTGATCTCAAGTGGACAGCCAGGACAGATGTCTGTTCACGCCTGGCATTATCACCTGTCTATTTTGTCAAAGCACCAATAGTCACCCCTTAAATATCATCACAATATCGATATTGAGGTATTTGGTCAAAAATATTGTGATATTTGATTTTGCCCATATCACCCAGCCCTTCAGGTTTCCATAATCAGGTTAAGGGCTTAAGAGAATCCTGGTTAGCACAGGTAGATTTCTGCTGGAGAAACCCGATCACTGTCCCGTGTAAACACTTACTCGCCTTTTTGAACGGCTTTTAACATGTGAGCATGTGCAGGAAAAGAAAGCAGATAAGGCATTTGACACAAAAAAACACGCTGTACAATGGTTGGGAGAGTAAAACTTTATGTTCCACATTTTATGCCAATGTTACCGCTGACGAAAATAAAACGAAACAAAAAACACACCTGCCGCCGCCTGCTTCGACGGGGAAATCCCCACAAGAGGACGGCTGTCCAGTTTGTTCCAGATTTCTTGCCTTCAACCTGGTTTGATCACAATAATCTGGTTTCTTGTGTGCATGTGAACGTGGTCATTTTCTTGTCGATGTTTTCTGACTAAACTCTGTGCTGATTTTCCTCTTCCTTTGATCCCAGTTTCTCTCTCTGTTCCCTGACCGGTTTTCCTGCTCAGCACAGCGGTTTGACTTTCCTCTGCTGCGCTACAGTACAAAAAACACACTGTACACCTGAGACACACACACACACGCACACACACACACACACACACACAAACACACACACACACACACACACACACACAGTTAGATTAAGCCAGGGAACAGTGTGTCTATTCAGGCTGGTCAGAGTCCACCTGTTGGAAGGAACCAGTCTGTTTGCTTTAGTGTTTTACAAGAAACCTGAAGCCCTGAAACACTGCAGAGAGAGACTTAGAGAGCTAGTCTGTAAGGAACAGTGTGTGTGTGTGTGTGTGTGTGTGTGTGTGTGTGCAATGCAGCAGACTAACTTTATCTTTCAGCTAGCTGCAGCGATTTGTATGTGATTACAAACTCACATACAATATTATTATAAATTATTATCATACTACATCATTATAATCATACTACTACATCTACAGACAATAATTAACTCTGTGAGGTAAAAACAGGAATGACGGAGTTGTCCTTTTCACCTACAAATTCAACATAATCTGACTTTATCTCTTCGTCAAAGAAAAAACCTCATGTAACGTTCATGTTGGTCATGGAAATTTAATGTTTTGCTGAAGGAAAATCATGGAAAAGTCGGGGATTTTCACACTGAATATTTCAGAAAGTCCAAAGCTGAGCTGTAACAAACCATCTAACTGTGTTTTTACTCCACAAATGTGTTTCCTTCGCTAATTATTCCATAATTCCAACCACTTTGGCTGAGTGTAAAAACTTTTTGTGATACTGGGGATTTTTTCTGCTCAGCATTTCTCGTCTGATGGAAGATAACACAAAAAATCTCAGAATGAGACCCAGTTAGTGTCTCATTATTCCTGAACGATAAAGAACAGGTTCACTTTTTTTTCTTTCTTTAAGCTTTTTGATGCACCTTCTCACCGAGCTTCCCGTTTTCAACAAAAGAGATGTATGTGCTGTAACTGTTTTAATGAGCTGTGGCTTCAGAAAGCAAAAGAGAAAACCTTTAAAGAAAAGAAGTCAAGAAAAAGTGTCACCCGGAAACCGCTGATCACAAAGTCTGGACTGTCGCCCCGCTGCTCTGTGCCGTGTCACGCCGCGCCGTCACACCTTCATGTTGCCAGCAGCAGTTTTGTCGCTTACTTTTTTTTTTCTTCGAGTGCAGTGATCAAGGTGATGGGAGTGAGGCCGTCTGCAGGTTTCTGCCGGTTCGATGTGACGAGCCGGTCGCACACTTCCTCTGTCATTTGCCAACTTCTTCTTCTCTTTTCTTTTTGTTTTGTTGCTTTGTGTCTGATTTCCCTCCTGCTGGACTAGAGGACTCACATCCATTCTGTGTGTGTGTGTGTGTGTGTGTGTGCGCGCGCACTTGGGCAAATTGCTAGCCCTCACACTTGCATGTATGTGTGGGTTTATATGTGTATGTGTATAGAGGCGTGTGTGTGTGTGTGTATTTGTGCGGCATTGATTCAGATGTGTCATGTGTGTTTATATTGATGTCCTATGTGAATCCTTTGCTGTCAGTGCCATTTAGTTTAACAGCTTTAAAATACTGAATCGATTTCACTCTACAGTGTTTTTTTGTTTGTTTTTTTCCCCTTTTTTCCCTCCAGAAACAGTGCAGACCGCAGTCCTGCAAAGTCCAGAAATGGGCCAAATAAAACACATCCCAACAGAGCTGAACATTAACAAAATATTATCAAAATTGCAGCATGGCCAAGTGTAATATCTAAATTGCAAGAGCTGCAATTCTTTGATAAATGAAACAAAAAGGTCAAACAATACTTTTTTTTTTCTTTTTAAAGCCCGATACTGATTCTGATATTTTCTTTTTGACTGAAGCTGCCGACAGCCGATATTTTCTGCCGTTATTCGGTTTGTTTGAATTGGGAAATTACTACGCAAGAAAAACAAGCAAGGAAACTTTTGGGATAATAAATGTCCTTTTAATGAAATGTTTGAACAAACAAAATGAACAGAATCTAGAAGGAGAAGAGAAGAATATTACAATGTAGAACAAAAACAACCATAAAAATGAGAGAGAGAGAGATACTGGCAAAAAGTATTAAAAATCTTCTAAACAAGACCTCGAGAATAAATGCTTTCATATCAGAGATGGAAGACATGTTCAGAAAAGTCAGATATCGCCCTGATATATCAGTAAACTGATAAATTGTGGCACATCAGAGAGGCCCTGGCCTACAAATCCTATTTTCCTATTTTGTAATCCTATTTTTTAAATAGATTTATTATATTGCAGTTACAGTGTCTGTCCAATATTTGCATTTTTTTAAACCATATTGCTCAGCCCTTTATCACACTGTGTATTACTTGTGTCTTTATTGATGAATTTAATGTCTGAATATTGTATTGTGTGTGTGTGTGTGTGTGTGGTCCAGATGAAGAAGGAGCTGGCTGACTGCGAGTCGGTCACTCAGGAAGTGGTTGGTAACGCCCACATCGAAAACTACGCCTTAAAGATGTTCCTGTACGCCGACAACGAGGACCGCGCCGGACGCTTCCACAAGTAAACAGCTCACCTTCTTCTC
>OMKZ01028765.1:0-14106 GCA_900302535.1 Neoniphon sammara
CAGCCTTGGCCTGCGCCCAGAGGCGGACGAGAACAACGGAAAGCTGCTGCTAAGCTGTCGCCATCTAGTGGAGGCTTTGAATTATCACAGTCGAGGTGAGGGCTTCTAGGAGCGCCAAAGCAAATTTTTTTTGTGTATTTTTTTAAGTCCGAAAAGAACTGTTTCTCTGCATGAGTTCTAACAGTGGTTATCTCTTGTTCCTCCACAGAATGGAATGCTATCTGTAACAAACAAAAAGGTGAGTTGACTCAAAGAGAAACTGGTCAGTACTGCCGCGCTGCTTCTTACAGACATTACTGAAAACAAGGGGTGTTGCTGTTCACCAAACTCACTCAGCGACTGTTTTCAGGTCACAGTTCCTTTGGTTTCTCCATTAAAAAAGAGGTGACTTTAGACTGGATGAGCTTGTTTTACTTTGTCGAACTGAAGTAACCAGAGTGGCGTTAGCTGACTGCATGCAAAACAAAAGCAACACAACACCCGGGGCATGTTTGACCCCTCGTGTTTCTTAGGGTCCTGGAATAATCTGCTCAGTTAGTGAGGAAAGATTCACTAAGTAGCAGCTGTGAAGTAACTCGTGAGTTGCTCTCTGGCTCTGTTTGGTGTTGAGGTGTTATTTAATGTCAACAGCAGAATCCAGAAGACAGTTTTGTTTGCTTTCATGTGCATGCAAGTTTTGTTGTTGTAAATTAAATGAAGCTGAAGATATGAGTCATCTTAAACCATTTGCTTGTGTTATTGTTTTTAAGGACGGTAGATTAGTGTTTACTGACTGAGGAGTTCTTGGAGGCAGATTTTCCCAACAAAGTGGATCTGTCGTGTCAGAGTGAAACCATTCATATGCAGAGTCAGTGGAAAGTCACCAAACCAGAGTTTAAAGACCATATGAAGCTCCAGCTCCCATGTAATGAAGCAAATTAAAGCAACAGGGCTGAAATGTGCAGGGACTCTTGGGAATGATCGATGCCTTTGAGTTTGCTCTGAGTCTGAAAGCAGTGTGTGAACATGAAGCGTTTGACTGACCTGCAGAGGGTCTGTACCCTAAAAATGTTCCTGCAAAGAATGTTTATAAGGTGCAACACGTCACCCTGCCTGTTTTCAGTAATTGAGCATAGCAGAACAACACAGTTAATTATTAGAACATTTTAACACGTAACTGGTATTTTGATCTTAATCTTGAATTGATGCTGTACTTGTTAACTTTCCAGAAGTTCAGACGTAGCTGCTTTTTGTAGAGCACAGAGGTCCCACTCTGTCAAATGTAAAATTCCACGCCTCTTTGTAACTAAAATGTTGGATTTCCACGACCTGTATAAATACATTTTCCTTGACCAAAATTTTAAACACTTCAGATTCAGAGGTAGTTCAACAAAAAGTTACTGTGCATTTTGGTGTCTTTATTTTCAGGACATTCCACTGTGAGATTTCCCATCACGTTCAAGTATAAGTAGTGTGATCAACATTGTTTTTGTTTTTCTGTTTCTGATTTCAGATCCAAAAAAGGTTGTCTGGTACAAGGACATCCTGGAGCAACCAGCCTAGCAGTGTGAGACACTCAGCGCACACACACACACACACACACATCCCTATACATGCACATGTTAACACAGAAAGATGGACAAATTTTTAAGTCCCCTTCACACACACACAAATACACACACATAAACACACTGCACTCAGGATGATGTCTTCACACAAAGCCACACTGAGACACTTTGGACTAACTCCTTTGAGATCTTACAGCAATGGACATTTTTTAACGCCTTACAGAAGCCTGCCTTAATTAATCGGACCTGTTTTCATCGCCTCTCACTATGACTTTTAGCTTGTTTGTGTACAGCTGGTCTTTTTTTTTTTAAACAATCTTTAAGGAGCTGTTGTTTAATTTTTTTTCCTTGAAGCTGCAGTTTTAGTAAACATCTTTTTTTTTTCTGTCCTCTGTAAAGCGAGTGGTCAATCAAGCACTTTGTAAAAAAAAAAAAAAATCCGTTGTTGTGACCAATCCCTGTGTGCGATCAACCCTCTGCGGAGTGATTTTTCCCCCCCCTTTTTAAGTATAAAACAGAATGTCTTGTACCTGCTTCTATTTCACCGTTGTTGTACACAGAGGACTCTGTAACCATGTCTTCAGTTTACAGAAGGGTGCAAGTCAGCAGCACATTAGAGTTCACCCTTTACCCCTGTCAGATCTTAATGCTGTTATGTTTTTTTTTTCTTATTGTTCCCTGATCGGGTGAATGTTACTCATGAATCCATAAGGGATCTCACGTTCAGTATGTTGATTTTTTTGAAAGTGAAATATATCAAAAAAAAATTTACACTGGAGGAAGAATGTAAGTGAACAGTATTGCTTAATAAAAATGAATAAACTTGACACAATGTGGGCTGTTTATTTTTCTTTTTTTCCCTCCCTTTTTTTTTGTGCAAAGGCCTGCACACAAATGTTACAATTACCTGCTCTGCAACCATGAAAGTCAAATGTGCAGCTTGTAACTGATAAATGAGGAACATAGGATTATATCATGTGAACAGCTGATTTACATGTGCTGGCAGAATGGTGTGAACTAATCAATACATGTTTACACTGTCAGAGATGGCTGTAAGAAACTCAATGGTTATTTCCCTTTACATTAAAAATTCACTAGGCAAGATTTATGTAAAAAAAATACTTAACTTAAATTGGTGCTTTGACAGAAAAACATTTATTTAAAGGGATAGTTCACCCATTTGAGAAACTATTATTTCATTAGCGTTTGGAGCATCCAGCTAGCTTCTGATACCCAGTAATGATGAGCGGAAGATGGCACCACCACTGTCCTACATAACAGCTAGGGGGTAAGTGAAATAATATAAAGTTTCAAGTTTTTTCAAAATGGGTGAACTATCCCTTTAAGGGCCACCAACAGCTGAACCTGCTATGAAAATATTTTTTTCCCACCACCTCCACACCCACAGAGAAAAAAATTAGGTCAAGGAGTGTTCCCCAAAGCACAACTGGCATGTACACCAAATAACTTTAAAAGTGCTTCTAAAAATATGTTCTGAAATTTTGTTTATTATTAGCAATCAACATGGACAACTGAATTCTAAACAACACCGCTTTAAAGATTCAAATTGCTATCACCAGGAAAATAGCAAACTTTTCCACAGTTACCACGCTAACTTTCAGATCCTGCTTTGTGGAACTCTCCCCTGCAGTGAGCAGTTTACTACGTAACACAACGATTGTGGGTAATGAAGTTTCTCGCTCCTGTTTTGTGGCCACTGAGGAGCTCGTTCGCCTCGCGCAGCGTTAACACATGACAAAATGTCTGCTTCTGCTCAAAGGCTTTCAAGTCAAATTCAGTGCGGTTGGCCTTAAGACCTCTGAGGCCACGAGTAACACCTCGACTGTCATGACAGACCTGCCGCAACAATAAACTTGGCTCCGAGGCGCCGGCTGGTCCATCAGTCTCTCCATGTCACCTCCACCTCGTCTGTCCTGTACCTGTCAGAGGAGCAAACCTGTTAGTCACCAACAACAACACGTAATGAGAAACCATGACACCACAGTTCAGTCAGAGATAGAGGAGTTTTTCTTTCATTTTGAGAACATTTTGCATCCAGTGACATACACTTTACATTCCCTAAATGATCAACACTGTAAGCAAAGAGCGCAAAGCGAGAGTTGAGAACAGATGAGAGCCTGTGATCCATTGACTTCCACTGCAGTTTATTACTGAATTTGCATTGGAAATGTTGTAAGGTCTTATCAGGGTTCCAATATTTACTTATACATCCAGTTCAAGGACTTTTCAATAACTTTCAAAGTCTTGCTTGGTGAAATTCAAGGACTGAATATTGCAGTATTTTGGGGGTGAGACCCTGATCAAAATCAAACACGAGGCCTCGTTTCTTATCCTCGGTCTTGTGAAGCTGACAATTCATGCCGAAATTCATTTTTTGCTGCTATGGCAACACAAATCTCCATCAGGCTTCCCTCAGGATGTGAACTGCTGATCCTCGCACAGACGGGAATGATTAATTTGGGCGCTAAGTTTTTTTGAGGAAAAAAAAAAAAAGTATTTTCAAAGCCACCCACTCAAAACCTTTCAAGCCTTAAACTTACTTATTTCTAACTGTGTCTTTTTGCAAGATCAATGTGCAGGAGTCATTATTTATGTCACTTCTCCAACACATCTGAATAGTTTTTTCACCGAGGTGTTTTTGTGTCTTTTATTGATTTTGCTCCATATTGCACCATAAACTTTCTGCATGGTCTCAGCTGAAGTTTGTATGCTACATGCTTTGATTAGCTGTGTGCTATTCTTGGATTTCCATCACATCAGTTGGGTTTTCATCGTGTTTTTATTACGTGTCTCTACTGCAAACTAGGTGAAGTCTAAACTGAACAGATGTGAACTGGAGGTTTACCTCTGTGTAATCCAGGAGTCCTGCAGCTCCGTCACCTGACCGGACCGAAACATCTCCCAGCCGGCTTGTGCGATCATCGCTCCGTTGTCTATGCAGAATCTGCAGCACAAAGTGAAGACAGCGTTCAGAGTAAAATCCAACACATTTAGCGGTGATGTTTGCTGGAGGGAAAAATGTTCATGCAAGGGGTCAACTGATACGGGTTTCTGAAGGCCAGTTTTAAATGCGGTCTGTTTCTCATTTATTTATTTACTTCTTATTTACTTACTTATTCAACTATTTCCATGACAAAAAATTTATGAGAACTAACAGATTTTTACTCAAGACTCAAAGAAATGGCATCTTGCTTCTTTGACTTTGTGCATCTCTTGTTCTAACAGGATGATGGATCACTTTAAAAGTGTAAACCAATAGGATGTCTGTTTTCCAGGAAGTAAAAAGTAATGGGAGTTCATTTTATGGAGACTTTGAAAATGTCTTCAAACTCCCAACAGCTGAGGAGTTTTTGTTCAAAAGCAGAGTGCCAACTACAAAGTTTGAAAAACTAAATGGATTAGAGAGAGTGGGCAGTCTGTTTACCGTTCGTCTGTGGCGAACAGCTTGGCTCCTCTCTCCTTACACATCACACCCATCATCTCCTGCAGACGCAGATTACCTGCAGATAAAACAAACAGATTCTGTTTCAGATTCTCTGCAGGAGTTAATCTGAACATAAAACCATACACCAACTGTTCAAATTTTCTCGAGCTTCAGTGATTCCCATCAGCAGACCCACTGGTGGTTCACTCATTCTATAATTAATCAAGAAGTCTTGCAGGGATAGTTCATTCTTGTATTTCATATTCTGATGGTCTCATTCAGAGCGATTTACAATGAGTGTGACAGCTGAATTCAGTTCCCGTATCACCAAAATTAAAACGAAACAATGCAGATCAGTGTGAGCATCAGACCCACAATACCCTGACAATATTCCCCTGACCTTAAAATAGTTCTATAAAAGAGCTCTGGCTAAATAAATAATGCATGTAACAGTTAAGGACACAGGTAAAAATGCAGTTGAGGTTTAAAAGAAGCATATAAAATATTAAGAGTCCTGTCGTCATTTCCTTTCACACTTTCTGGTATCAAACTTCATTTTAGCTGCACTAGAAAAAAATGGACTTGACGTCACTGTGCTATGATTAGTCTGACGTCTGCAGGAATACGTTTTCAAAAATCCTAGTGTCATGTGACTCCTTATAGGGCTCATATATGGATCAGGATTCATGTGTTTCAGGGTGGATTTTTCCTGGATTTACTCACAGCCGACACCCCCCACGATGAGGACTTCCTGGGAGCCGCAGTGAGCCATCGCCCGCTCTGTGATCTCCACCAGCATGGAGAACACCGTCTCCTGCAGGGAGGAGACACACAGTGCAGCACTCTTTACTGTCCATTATCCGAGGACGAGTTGGACAAAGTTTTGGATGCCTGTTTTTAGCAAGAACGGCCTCAATAGGAACCAAAAGCTAGGGATATACGATAAGTATCGGGCCAAATAAATTATTGGCAGATAATGGGAAATTTATATTATTATGTATCATTCTGATAATGAAATTATAGCCAATAAATATCGGCTATAATTTCTGCAGATTAAGCAGCCATATGCATTCAGTTCTGTAAAAGCCTTTATCTTTGTACTGGAGGATGCACTTTAATTTTTGTTTCATTTACTGCTGTTAAATACATTGACGGGTCTGATTTGACAGATTATGTCAAAGCATTTAATTTGAATTCTTAGGAATGTTCTATAAAAGCCAAAGTATGTTTGTGTTTTTTGATGTGCTTCACTAGAAAAAGTAAATCAACATTTGAAGAGTCAGAACTGTTCTTTGTTTTTGTTGTGTTAACAATAGTGATGTCAGTTTTGGTTGGATTAGAGCTATGGAATATTAAATAATCCATCTTTGCTCACTACATCTTAGCCTTTCTTACCCTCAGGTGTGCATGAACTACAGGTTATGAACGTCTTTTTAAAATACAAAAATGTGAAATTATTATCCCTTATCAGTATCAGCCATGCAAAGCAGGTAATTATCGGTTAGCGCTATTGGCTGAAAAAAATCCATATCGTGCATCTCTACCAGAAACCTTAAAGCCGGCAGTGTCAGACTCGGTGTTGTTCTGACCCACTGCTGGTTCTGACCTGCAGGGAGAAGCAGAGGTCCTCTGCTGTGCACTGACCCGAGCTCAGCATCTTATGAGCAGCTTCCTATAGAGGAAAAAAAAAAGCCTGTTAGGATCATGAGGATTTGTATCTGAGCTGCAGAAAAATAAGAAGCCAGAAAAACACTGAAACATTATGCTTCAAACTGCTGCTCTGTGTTGCAGTTTCAAGCTTTGTCTCCGTTACTTCCTGCTGAAAATATTCATCGATTAATCAGTCGACAAAAAATTAACAATTATCATTTTTGACAGCTGACTGTTTTAGCCATTCATCAAGTAAAAATTCAAAACATTGTCTGATTCTAGCTTCGCTAAGATGTTAAGATTGTCTTCCTTTTCTCTTTTCATATCATTATAATTTTTTTTGGCTGCTGCTTAGACTAAAGAAGCAAAATCTGAAGACATCACTTTGGACTCTCATCACTTCCCATCAGACTTTGTAATTTCTCTTCACACTTTATACACCAAATGATTCATCGAAACAATAATCCACAGATTAGTCAACAATAGCAATAATTATGAGTAGCTCTAGTTTCAATAAGGCAAAGTTCACTTCTGAATAAACTTGAGAGGATGAGATCACCATCATCCAACTGTAGATATTAACACTGATGGTGAATTATTTACTCCACCGATACACAGTCCACTCACCTCGATGTAGGATAAAATCCCAGAGAATGACACGTCCATGCCTTTGACTGTGTATGGAAGCTCCACATACTGACTCCCCCTGACACGGACAGGAAGAAAACTCAAACATCACTTTGGGCTTGGAAATGACTCTATATACAAATGTAGGGTTAAAAAATGACATTACTCACTTCTTGGCCATCTGCTCTATGTTGTAGCCAGGGCTGGGATCATTGGAAATCTGAGTAGAGAAACGTAAGTATTAAGGAGCATCCAACACACAAGAGTCAAACAGCTGATGTGATGGAGAGACGTGCAGCACAAACCTTTATTACTCTGGCGAATCTGTCCAGGCAGTTTCCTACTGCGATGTCGATGGTTTCCCCAAATATTCTGTACCGCCGCTCCGAGTACGCAATGACCTTCACGGTGGGAAGAAAAAGGACAAAATGCTGGTGAAATTTATTTAAAAAAAAAAAAAAAGTTTTGAGAGAGTATCAAAGTAGTGACTCTGTATTACAGGTTGCAACTTTAAGATCATTATGATTTAAGACAACAGATACTTTGATTCTTATAGGGTTTTTTTTAAGCAGATGCCACAACAAATACTTGTATTTTGAAGTAAAATATTATCTTTAAATTTGATCATTTGCATTCCAAAAAATTAACAAATATCCAGTGTGAGTGCTTAGCAAAAAAAAAATCTACTAGTGCTCAAACGATCAGTCAATGAATTAATGAGCTGACTGACAAAAGATTCATCAGTTATCATTTCAAATTGTTTAATTCACTTGTCATTTAAAGCACTGTCTGATTCAAGTTTCATCAAGATGCTAAGATTGTCTTTCTTCTCTCTGTTCATATCTTTATAAAATTAATTGCCTCTTTTCACACTTTACACACTAAATGATTAAGCAAATGAATTACTCAACAATGAAAATAATCTTTAATTGCAATCCCAAAATCAATAAAATCCAACAAAGACAAATATTGCGGATTAAACCTTTAACAGTAGGAAAGCGGTCTGGTGGTCTTCCCTCAGGTTCGAGGCCTACACAGTGACACCCACCTGTGTGTTTCCCCCGCTGACATATAGCACGGTCGGGTTGTCGGCGTGTGTGATGAGCCGGCCCATCTCAATGTGTCCGATACAGTGGTTCACACCAAGGAGCGGCTTCCCCCACAGCTGAGCTACCGTCCGAGCAACCAGAGCCACCGTCACCAAGGGAGCACCCATACCGGGCCCTGAGGGGGGAGGAGGGGAGGAAGGAAAATGAAGGAGAAATAATGAGATGATAAAGTCTTCACACATGCCATTCTCTCACCTCAGTCAGCTTGGCTTGCCTCAGAAATGTTGCAGAACAGGACTTAAGATGTCAAGATCATGCTCGTAAATGTGCGTTCCATATGATCCACCAAGCAGCAATAAATTCAATGACATTTCAGCTTTTAATACTGATTTTATGATTGATGAATATACATTGTGGGAGACAGCAGTGATAAGCGCTGCGTGGTTTTATACAAACACACTGAATTTAACAGGTGACTCCTAAAAGGGTCTTCATCGGGGTTAGACTGATGAAGGGTTAGACTATCAGCCATTTGCTTTTATGGGCCAAATGTGGCCTTTTAATAACCATCAAATATTAGCCAGTCAGTGGCATCAGTATGATGGAGATGAGGATGATTTTACTACTATGATTTCAGAGCTTCCATGGTGGAATTATTTTATTAATCTGGGTTTCAGTGGGGAGTTTCAGTGTCCCATAATCTGATGTGTCTGAATGTTGTTTTAGACACTTTTTACAAACTGATGAAAGTAAAATCTGGTGGAAATACTGACAACTTGTATCTTGGGGATTTTTTGGGGATTAATTTTTTTTATTTAAATATATTGATTATCAGCTATTGACAGTTTCAGTCCAAAAAATTAAGTCCTGGCTTTTAAAACTTCATAAGACTACGCCCTTGTCATATTCTAAGTGTATTAAAGCAATCAGGCACTAATCTTTCAGTTGCTGCCGTGACGCTTGACATGAGGTTCTTTCAAATGCGATTAAAAAAAAAAAGAGAGAATGACACATACATCAACCAAGAATTTCATTACCAAGAACCACCAGGCCCTGCTGTTACCTTTAGTGTAAGCGACACAGTCTATGTCTGCAGGCTTCAGGCCGGCCTGCTCCAGCGCCTCCTTCAGGACGGTCAGTATAACAGCACGGTGGTGTCTGGCTGTCTCACTGGGCAGGAAGCCTGATGGGCAGAGTTAACATGTTGTCAGTCTCTGTTGTGTGAGTTTTTATGACATATCAACAGTACACTGAGGGTAACACTGGTGTTTTATGATAACTCTGACTTGCCTTGGCCGGGAGGTGTGATGTAGGTCCGTCTCGGGTTGGAAAGAACTTCACCATCCCTGATTATTCCAATACCAATCTTGTTGGCACTGCCCTCAAAGCCTATTACCACAGTCATGGCAGCTAAAACAGTTAGACAAGAGAAAAGGAATATGTACTTATTATTGTGGTACTCTCACAGTGCCACGACAAATTATTTACAGTTTAATGCTTCCTTCCCAAACGCATTACTCCAGACTTTTTCTGAATAGTTTGAATCCAACTGTGTCACGATATCTTAAATAAAAAGTTTTCCTCTAAAATACACAGCGAGCGGCGGTAACGAGCAGTTTCAGATTGTTTTCTAAGTACATTTTATTTTAAAACTGGGATTTTATAGAATTGAGGGCTGCTTGGTATAAGGTCATATCTAAAACGATTTTACCATTGGACCCTAATTATTTGAAAGAAGTCATAAGCAAACAAACACAGTCAATTTTCAAAATGCACTTTTATGTTTGATTGCTTTCTAAACCAACACTGAAAAAACAAAACAAAACAGTAATATGTACCAAACGCTGTCTTCCAAAAAAACTATCTTAATGCTTTTGCAAAGCTAAAAGACAGCAGTCTGTTAGCCACGATGCTAACAGTGATATCAGTCCATTAGCCTAAGACTGCATTTAAAAAGCTTTTGGAAGAAAATAATTTCGGGCATAACAAACTACCTCGCTTGTCGATGTCTTGCAATTGCTTACATTAACCCTAGTCGAGCCTAATTAGCTTTAAAATGAGTTATTTTCGGTGGTTTGGCTAAGTTTTGTAACTGAAGTTTGCCATGCAGTCTAGCGGACCCAAAACAATGGCAGCTTTGAAAATTCCCTTGCGAAAAAAAAACCCTATATGCCCGATGTTTTACTTTAGCGCGATGTATTAATGCTATTATGCCTAAACACAACTACTGTTTGCGTTTTAAATGAAAAAAGCCGTTAAATATGATGCAATATATATATTTCGGGATGTAATTTTCCATCAGGCATAAGTTTAGGCAGCCACTCGGCACTGCCAGCACGTGCCCAAAATATCTCTACTAGTGTCTGAGCTTTGTGTGTGTGGGGAAGTGACTGTGAAGAAGTGCTTGTTTAGCCGTGCATCCTGTTGTGGCAGTTCAAGTAAGATGTTTTTGCATCTCATTTTCATAAAATGCACACCGTGTTTTAATATAATTGAAATGTTTACTTTCAGCCTTTGCATTCGTTTGCATAAATCAAACAAGACCTTTAGTTAGCTAGCTCGTTAATTTTCATTCATCCACAGTGGAGGCCGCCTGCTACCATTTCTTTGTCACAAAAAGGCTAATGTTAGCATAGCTTGTGTCACCAGGCCCGTGCAGCAAAACATGCAAAATGATTGCCGTGATATTTGGGTTTATCTTACTTTTACATGCACGTTGCACCCCAAGAGGAAACACAATCCATTAGCTTGCAGTCAGTGTGTCTTTTGGTAGTTGCCCGTCCAAAACAGGAACTGTCACCAAAACAAACAGACTGTGTGCTTTTCCTGTCGTCAGGGATGCAGGTAAACTCGTCTACTCCCGTTTTTATTCGCAGTTTGCAAACTCTTCAGGCTGGCACCTTCCCTTAAGATGTAAAACATCGTGGCAGTTATAGCTGAACCGATTGAATTTACATGAAGATATATAATAAAAGCACAACTATGTTTTTCAGCACCATCACTTCAGAGCACAATGCAGAAGTACCAGAAAGGATCTCACGATGTTGAGGGCTTCCTGTGTCTGGTTACTTTCCATTTCGATAAATTCAACATATTATTTCACTTAACTGACGCTTATTCCCAAAACATCTTACAGCACTTAGAGTTAATGGATTTTCATGTAAGAATCAGTACTGTTAATGCCATGCAGGTAGACAGTGTCTACAGAAAGATGCATGTATTTAGATACCTGCTCTAGTATCTGCCAATTCTTCGGTTTATATTTATTTATGCAGGTTTTAACTATCACCACAACATTGGAATTGAGGTTGACCTCAATGTTTCTAGAGAATAAATTAAGGTTTGAATGAACAGCTCTTCTAGCTTTTACTGCTCCGTTTGGAGGAAAGTTCCAAACTCCTGCTTATATTTCTGCTTTCAAGTTGACTCACTGTCCACAGAGTAATGGGAGATTTCCACTGTCAGGTTTGAGGCTGCACATTCTACAGCAGTGGATCTGAACTGTGTCAGAGCTCATTAGTCTGCAGGTTTTGGTTTCAACCAAACCCTTTGCCTAGTGGAGTGTGAATCAGTAAAATCAGCTGTTGGTGTGTTTGTGTGGATTGAAAACCTGCAGACTTCAGGGCCTCAGTGGCACACAGTTGTGAGCTGCTGCTTCACAGTAATGCAGCATTTATTTGTTGCAGTAGTAGGCACTTGACAGTCTCATGCTGTTTCACATGAACACACCAGTTACATCCCTCCTGTGTGTGTTTTTTTTTCCAGCGGCGCGCGTGTTGCTGTGTGTGCGTGTTGTGTGTCTGCGAGGTGTGTTTGCTGTCCGAGCCGGTTCAAGCATGAAGAGAGGCAAGAATGCAGAGGAGGCGGTGGCAGATGGGGAGACTGACAATGGCACTGGTAAAAACATGTAGAACTGCATACATTCCTGTGTTAAAATACTGCTGTTTTATATATTCTGATATATTCAAAATTTACAATTGCATATCCTTTTGGATATTCAAAAATATATTATTAATACACTTTATTACTCTATTAATACACTGACACATGAAAAAAAGTGAAGAGGACATGTTTCAGATGATGTCTAGGCACTGAACTCTTGAAAATAAAAAAGCACTTATTCAAGACTTGATTTTATTTTCAAGAGTTGAGTTCCTTTGATTTGTGAATTTGTATGGATGCAGTGAATAGTGGACCTCAGTAGATAATCTTACACACTCAAAACCTCCAAAAACCTTCAGTTCCTCTGAATCCACTTTTCCAACAACAATATATCTGACTTGCCGGTGTAATCGTAACCCTTTATCTCCCATTTTCCACCTCGCAGCCCCTGCAAAGAAAGGGAAAAAGGCCAAGGAGCCAGAGGCCCCGATTATGTACGAAGACCCTCCTGACAAAATGACCAGCAAAGACGGACGCGCCGCCAACATGAAGATCACCTCCTGGAACGTGGACGGGCTGAGGGCATGGGTGAAGAAGAAAGGCCTGGATGTGAGTTTGACATGAACATGAGAACCCAAAGCAACAAATATGAGGTGCTGAGTTGATGAAATGTAGGGGAAACCCATCTGAACCCATCTGAGCTTTTTCATCTGCCGAACAGCATTTACTGATCATATGAGGCTGAAATAAATCTTTTTCACCAAATGTCAGTTATGAGGATGAGGTCTTTTAAGTGGATTAGTGTAGAAATGAATGCTTTTCTGACAACATAACAGATGTTTGTTAACATTACCTCTTCTGAAAAAATGGCTCATTTCTTAGCAGTGGAAAAGTGTTAAAATTATATTATGAAACTGAGGAAAAAGTGATGGTCCTATATTTTTTAGCTGCACAGTTAGGGACCACAGTTTCTTGATTGGATTATTTTAGTACTTAAGCTGATACTGACTCCACCACCATCTCTCCATACAAGATTATTCTGCACAGCAACAAATATCAGAAAGTGTGTGTGGATCAGTGCTGTCAGTCAGTTCTAAAATATTGGTAATGGTTTTAAAAACGCCAAACCAGTCGAACCCTAATGTCTATACCTTGTGCAGAGGACGAGGCAGTAATGCGTACGACTTGTGTTTTTCCTCTCCAGTGGGTGCGTGAGGAGGCTCCAGATGTTTTGTGCCTGCAGGAGACAAAGTGTGCAGAGAAAGCTCTTCCTGCTGATATCACCTCCATGCCCGAGTATCCACACAAGTACTGGGCCGGCTCCGAGGAAAAGGAGGGCTACAGCGGGGTCGCCATGCTCTGCAAGACCGAGCCAATCAAAGTGACCTACGGCATCGGTGAGCAGACAGAGAGACTTTAAGCAAGCGGGATTTACTGTTAACTCTGTGTTATTCATCATGGTTATGTGGGCAGCTATCAAAATTCTATTATATATATATTTTTTACATTAAAAAATCTTGCATAATTAATTCCCAGGGCTTGAAAAGTTTGGAAATTGAACAAAAAGAACTGAAGTTTCTTTCGTGAGATAATTACAGGCAAGAAATTTCTGATAAGCAGTCATTAGTGATGTGGATATGATGACCAAGCAGGCAGAGACTAATAGCAGCTACGACAAGCCAATAAATTCAGAGAACTTCACCTCTGCTGTAATGCAGCCTTTAAAACCAGGAAAAGACAACACTTACGTCATATCACCATATCCAAAATCCCAGACAATATCTAGTCTCATATCACAATATTGATATTATACCAATAGATCGCCCAGCCCTCCAAAACAGAAACTCAGCTCTGGGGAAAGTATGCAGGTATTCAAACAGAAAATGTGTATGAACCCTGGTATTCG
>OMKZ01028771.1:0-10385 GCA_900302535.1 Neoniphon sammara
CAGAGGGTCCCGAGCGTGTTGGGTCTGTGGCCTTAGGTGATGGAGCAGCAGGCGTTCCATGGTCTTCATCACATGGGACGTCAGGGCGACCGGCCTGAAGTCATTCAGCTCCCCAGGATGTGGTTTCTTTGGGACTGGAATGATGCAGGATGTCTTCCACAGCTGGGGGACCCTCCCCTGTCCCAAGCTCAGGTTGAAGATGTGCTGAAGGGGGTGTCCCAGCTCTTGCACACAGGCCTTCAGTAGTCTGGGGGATACTCCATCTGGACCTGCCGCTTTGCCAGGGCGCAGCCTCCTCAGCTCTCCACATACCTGAGCTGTTGTGATCGTCGGTGGTGTGAGGGGGGAAGGGGAGGTGTCCTCTTCTGTGCTGGTGATGGCTTGTGGGGGTTGCTGTGCTCAGATGTGTGAATGGGATGGGGGGATCAAACCTATTGAAAAACTGGTTCAACTGGTTTGCCCTTCCCACATCCCCTTCAATGGAGGCACCTCTCCTTGAGCTGCAGCCAGTGATGGTCTTCATCCCCTCCCACACCTCCCTCATGCTGTTGTTCTGCATCCTTTGTTCTATTTTCCTTCTGTACTGCTCCTTCGCCTCCCTGAGCTGGACTCTGAGTTCCTTCTGTATCCGCTTTTATGGGCGAGCGCGGCCCCCTGGGGCCTGCCCATAGGGAAAGGTATGAACACGTTTAAATTTGCACTTATGAATATATTTTCTGGCTTCCTTTAGCTACACATTATAGCAGTATGTATACACCATCTTGTCTTCCTTAGTAGATGCTTTGTTTAAATATGAAAAAACAGTGGCATGTAGAAAGTTTGTATTCTGTGTGTGTGTAGCTTGTAGGTTCTTAGATGTTAGCAAACTGTTTTTTTGTATATTAAGGCACTCAGATATTTTTATGATACAAGCACACAAGCATAATGCTTGTGTAAACAAAGGGTCCACAGGCGTTGTCACCACTTGGGGTTCCACCATGTTCGTTCTGGCAGGACCATTTTGTCAAAGAGTTTATCAAAGGCTTACAAGCATACATTGGGCATGACATGTCTGTTCTGGGAGATTCCTGCCCATGCAAGCGTGGATGAGCGGTATAACTCAGTTATAAAAAACAATTAATGACATGCTCTACTAGACGAATGGAAGTGGGGTGGTACAGAGTTTATGAACTAAGCATAGCAGAAGCTGCTTCTTCAGATGGCGAGCTTAAATAAGACTACAGATTGACAGTCAAGTATTCTCAGGTAACTATTTGGCAGGCTGAAAACAGTTGATCTACAGCTGATCAGATAGCTTGAGGTTGTGACCTGTAAGAACCTACGCATAGCTTCATTTATGAAAAAAGTCAGTAAATAAGTTAGGAAGTCAGTAAGTCAGTTAGTGACATACCAATTTCTAGGCCTTCAACCCCCAGCGGGGTTCTGGTAATTATACCTCTGCATTAAAGTGTCACAGTAGCTAATAGTAGTAGTAGTAGTAGTGGCCTACGCTGGTGTGAGCATTTGTAGTTCTGCATGCGTTGGAGAGTCTGTGCACACATTAGGCTGAACGCTGAAACACTGTGTCATGATTTTATTAATTCTGTGCTAATAAAGCACAGATAAAAATGGGAGCAATCATGTTTACATTGATCTGAAACAGACTTCACTCTCAGACACATTGATGGTGGCCAAAGCAATATTTTGGGATATTTCTCACCATGAATTTAGTGACATCTTGCAGCCTGTATAATTTGTGAATGAGTTGGCAACATCAGAACATATTTACAGACAGGGGCATACTGGGAGTGAAATTCAGCCCGTGATTGGTTTGGAGAGGCCTTTTATCCAATTGCCCAAAGGACACAAGTGGGGGCTGTAATTTTAACATGAATATGGTATTTGCGGTATCAAGAGTGAATGATGCTGAAGATCTTCAAGACACTTTAGAATGGGTTGCTGACACCTGCCTCCTCAGTTTGTATCCTATAAGCATGTCACCACTTCACTGAATCAAAACAAGACCAGGCCAACACAGATTCTCTCCTATGAACGTTTTTTTTCTACAATAAATTTGAAAAAAATATTGCACAAAACTACATTTCCCATGAACCTCCCTCACTTCCTGTTCTTTTTGTTTGTTTTTTTCCTGGTCAGCCGGCATGGAGTTTGTTTTGATACTGAGAGGAGATTGAAGAGCCTTGATAACTGTAAATAAAGATTTTTTTTGTTTGTTTGTTTGTTTGAAAAGGCTTCCTTTTTGCCTTAATGCCTTCAACAGAACTCCAGTCAGGGTCACCGCAATTATCTTTCATTCTCATTGCAAGGTATGGCCATTAAATTTAAATGATATTGTAAAGGTGCCAGCATAGTTCTCAGCGCTTTCTTTTATCTTTTACAAAGGTAGAACAGGCTGGTGGTTGGCCACTAGTGATGTGCGTGGATGTCCTGGCACCGCTGATAATCCTGCTGTAGGTATTTACATACATATGGTGTAACTTTCCTGATGACTTAAATATCCAGACAGGCCGACATAATCGGTCAAGATCTGTGTTAATTAATGTTCTGTTTGCCTGAACACATCCAAAAGATCACAAAGATTAAATTCTTTGTGTAGTCAAGTTTATAGCAACCACATTACTTTTCTCAGAGAGAGAGAGAGACAGAGAGAGGTGTGTGTGTGTGTATGGTGGGGTGTGGGGGTGGGAGTGGCGTCCGTAGCTTCGACAAGATAACAAGCCAGCAATTGAAAGACAAACACACTATTAATCTGTCGTGTCTGTGCTGCTGGGTCCCGCCTCGTCACTGGCCTGGCTGACAGTGGCCACGGTAACTTTGGCCCCTCCACCACAGAAAAGGTCCATTTATTTTACACATTTGGCTGCATCCTGCACCAACCTTTTCCTCTTCTTAGCCCTTAACTTTTCAGCTCCACCCATTTCTTTTTCCGGCTTCTTTCTTTTTCTTTCTTCCTTTTTTCATTTTTGCCATTCTTTCTTTCTTCTTATAATGTAGGCTACATACACGAATTTAGCAGGAAAACTTCTGAACTTCACAGTGTAATGACTGAGCCAATCACATTTCAATAAAAACAAGGATCAGTCCATTGGGAGGGGCCACTCGTATCCCCCCCTGAATATTGAAAGTATTAGATTGGCCTAGCCTGACGGGCAGTGTTCCATTTTGTGCTGCTCGTGGCTGCAAGGGACGATAAAACATTCTGAACACCGGCCGGTTCGGCCTGGAATGGACCGGCCGTTCGGGAGTCCTCCCGAACCTCCCGATGGCCAGCCGCCCCTGTTTACAAACCTCCTCAGTTCCTGCCAGCTGAAGAGAGATGAAAAGTGGCATCATGATGTTTTCATTCTGTGGAAATCGACAACACAAAACGCAAAGTTTGTGTGTTACAAAGCAGTCCAGCGGTCCAATCACAGGTCTTGCATTGCCCTACGAGCAGTTATATTTTGGGGAGGGGCATGTAAGCTAAGGAGCAGCCACTGTGGGCTATGCAGGAGCTACAGACACCTATGCCGTAGCGGCATTTTGACACAGAACAATAAATGGAGAGATGAAGTGAGAGAAAGGGGAATGAGGGAGAGAAAGAAAGAGAACTGGAAAAAGACTAGGAAGAGAAGGGGCCTAGAGAGAGGATTAAGTGAGAAACAGAGTTTAATAAGGGAAAACTAGCTGTGATAGCTCAAACTGTTGATACCACTTCTCTGCAGTCTCTCCCTTTGTCTTTCTCTTTAAATCTCTCTCTCTCTCTCTCTCTCTTTCTGTGTCTGTCTCTCTCTTTCTCTCTCTCCCTCCCTCTGCAGTGCTCTTACGTAAGCTGATTGATCTTAGGGGAATGTTCTAGTGCAGTGGATGGGAGTCAGCTGCAGAAAAGAGGACATGAAAGGAGAGAAAAAACAGCGGCAGAAAAGAGAGGAAAGAAAGAAGAGGTGGAAATAAAAGGAGATTGTGGTGTAGCAAGACTACCTATAAATTAATTACTTATCAGCACAATGACAATGTGCTGATAAGAGAGAGAGCATGAGAAACGTGAGAAAAAGGTGTTAATGTAATTTCATTTAAAAGAATTTCATTTAAAAAGGGTGTTTAATAATTTAATTATAGTGGGGCAGAATGATTAAAAATATCCAATAAGAAGATTCCCATTAAGTTTTGATATGCAAAAATTACAATACATCAATACATTTCAAAGCACTTAAATCCCAAGAATTAATCCCTGAAGAGTCCCCTAATGGTTCTGAGATTAACTAACCCCATAGTAAATACTAACTCCACTCATACCAGCACTACTACAGCAAAAGACCAAAGCATATATCCGATCATCAAAATATGTAAAAACAACTATCTGGACCACTGGGAAAACATCTCCAAAATCCAAAGTAAATCAGAATGTAATCAGACCCTAAAAACAGAATACAGATTAGAAAACTGGTAACCAAAGAAGGAGTGAAACTGTGGTCACTGTACAACAGGTGAAGTCAAGACAGAACTGCACTTTCTACTTGAATGTGGAAAGTATCAAAATATTAGAGATAATTTCTTTGAAAAACTAACAATTTAGTCTCTCATTTTGCCAACTCTGACAAATATGAAAAAATGAAAATAATTTTAGGGTATGGAAACACAACCATATTTTGCAGCAACCACTGATGCAAAATATGTGATAGCGGGACTTCCGGGTTGACCACCTGTAAGATGGCTGCATAACAAAATCTCTACCGACCAACCCTGATGAGATATCTCCGAGCAACCCTGTAAACTCGTTATTTTTTTCATCAAACTTATTACAACTTGAAAGGGGTGCTTAATGGCAGCTAGAAACAAACCCAAGAAAAACACAACGCAACAAGAAAAGCAGGAAGAATCAAAACGACAGTGCAACCCAGAGGCTAACGTGAGTGCTAACACTAGCAAGCTAACAGAAGCGACCACACAAACAATGTCTGGCGGTGAGAACGTACACTTGGAAACGATCCTCCAGGAGCTGAGAGGTTTTCATCAGGACAACAGAGAGCAGTTGGAAGAAATAAAAGAAAAAATTGTGAAAACAAACACCAGACTGGACGAGGCTGAAGGCAGAAAAGCAAAAGCGGAGGAGAGAATTCAGAATACGGAGGACATCCTGAAAGAAATGCTCAAGCTCCATACCAAACTAGAAGAAAAAAATTACCAACCAAGAAAGCCGATCCAGGCGGGACAATGTAGGATATATGGCATGCCAGAGGGAGCTCCTTTGTGGAAAAGTTACTCCGGGAAAACCTTGACATACCTGCGGACCATCCGCTGCAAATCGAAAGAAGAAGAAGATGGAAGAAGTGGAAGAAGATAAGAAGATAAACCTGGATAATGACTATGCCCCATGTATTCTCCAAAAGCGCAGGGAATACGCTGAAATACGGAAGGTTTTGAAAGACAGACAAATCCCATTCCAGAACCAGGCACTGGTTCACCCAATTTGAATCATTCCATATCCACCTGCTGTTCTGGTAAATAAAAACAAAGCTATAAGGACAGGGAAGTAACAGGACATTTGGTCGCAACTATCTTCTGCAAGGGCCCACTCAACCTGTCCCGAAAGAGGGACTTTCCCTTGAAGCTTTTTGTAAAAGGCTCAAGCAGGGTCTTAAAAAGGACCCCTATGGTGGAAGTCACCAAGGACACTTATTTTCTTTTATAATGTTCCTTTTATTCTATGTTAACAAGGTTTGGTTGTTGTTTACTCTATTTGTTCTTATGGAGAAGGGAATGCTTTTCAAATCCATTAATGTGAAAACAAGCTTGACCAATCAAATGCGAGATAGTCCAATAAGAATAATTTCCTTTAATGTCAACGGATGCTTAACCCAGTCAAAAGAGGGAAAATTGTATCAAAATTAAGGAGGGAAAATGAACAATGTGACATGCTTTGGTCAAAACTTCCACAAGGATAAAGCACCAGAGCCCTTCTTTCACCCTGTCTATACAGCTCTGTTCAGAATGTCCAGTTCTGGTGCCTGTTGCTTCAAATACAAATAAGCCACTGCTGACCACACCCCCTCCTCCACAGGGTGTGCCGACTGGAGTTCGGCTTCGCGCTACCATAGCAACTGTTGATGAGGATTTTCGGAGAAACGTGGCTGCCGGAGAAAACAGTGATGCAACCCTACATGATTGAACTAAACTCAGAAAGTGAACAAGAAGAGACTCCTGAACAGTTTTTAGAATCAAGGTTACAACCGGACGTTTCAGAATGGTTAGTTATTAACTTTATGTCACTTCGATATTTCTTTTTGTATGTTTGTACGTTAGCTAAGGTCATACGGTCTTGCTGGCTGTATCGCGGACGCAATATTTTTTCGTTGGATGAAGAAGGCACGACATACATTTGCTACGGTCCTTCCCTAATCTTATTCATAACCAACTTATACCTAATAGTAGCCTTGACACTAACCTTAATCAATAACCGAAAATGACCACCCAAAATGCAGACAATTGGACTCGAGTCATAGGGACTCGGTCTCAAGTTGACTCGAATTGCAAATTTGACGACTTACAACTCGACTCGGACTTGGAGGGTCAGAGACTCGACTCGACTTGGGAGACAATGACTTGAGACTCGACTCGACTTGAGACAAGATGACTCGGGCGACTTGTATCACATATCTCTTTTTCATTGTATGTTTTTTTTCCATGTGGATATCATTCTAGTATGACCAGAGCTGTCTGCCGCCCCCCACCGCTCCGCTCTGCTCCACAATGGGGCAACGAGCCCCTCCTGCATCACTCTCTTTCACCTGACTGCAGCTCTCCGCCTCATCCTCTCTGACGGAGCTACCAAACTCAACTGTTCCTGTCAAAGATAACGTGTTGTGTCAGGCTTTTATACTTTATGGATGTTAACATTAGAGCTGGACAGTGAGCTTACGTTACAAGGCTGGTAAACATTAGCTGCGCTGTTTTTTGTTTTTTTTAAACCTTGCGCTATGTTGACTTTACCAGTAGTCTCAGCTTCATGGTCACCATCTTTTTTAAAATATTCACTGAATAAGGCCTCTGTTTTCTTCTCTTTTCTTTTCTCCTCTGTGCACCGGACTTCTGCTGACCGGACATTTTGAGCATACTGAACTTCAAATAAAAAAATGACAACATCAAAGTTTGATCAATGGCCAAACCATTTGTGTGTTGGGGGTGGGGGGTTTCTTTTTTGACCACTATTTCAAGGACAATTAGGAAGAAAACAAATAAAAAGCTTTTATGTAACTCAAATATTAGATATTTTTTCCACAAATAGGCCTATTTTGAAAAGATTTTGAATAATTATTCCATAATTTAATGAGGGCCCAGCAAACACCTTGACAAAAAATGAATCCCTTAAATGGATGGTCATTTATTTTAAGTTAGAATTTGTTTTTATTTAAGCACTTGCTGTGTGCTGTTTATTGCACTTGTAAAAAATACACTTGAAAAAAAAATTAAAGGCAGTTTGAGCCTGAAATTTAAATATATTGTAGCAAAATGTTCAAAATAAACATGTTTTTGTGTCAAACATGCCATTTACCTAGGTCTAAATGATCACACATGTAATGTTGGAATAGATAAATGAACAGCTTTATGCTGGTTTAATCAATGTAGACTAGACTGCATGCTCTTTTTTAACATTGACCCACTTTGTAGGCAGGATGAGGAACAATGATGAGAGACTTGACTTGACTTGACTCGACAACCTTTTGACTTGACTTGACTTGACTTGACTCAACAACCCTGTGACTTGACTTGACTTGACTTGACTCAACAACCCTGTGACTTGACTTGACTTGACTCAACAACCCTGTGACTTGACTTGACTTGACTCAACAACCCTGTGACTTGACTCGACTTGACTTGACTTGCCCACAACAAAAAAACTTGGGACTTGCTTGCTTGCTACCTTGCTTGCTTGCTACCTGTGTTTACCTGCTATTTTATGTCAGTGTGACTGCTGTGAAAAAGTTCTAGAGTCTATTAAGTACTTCTGTTTATTATCTGTGGACTGGCACTCAGACCTTTGCACACTGAGTTATTGCTTTGCTGTTGTATATAGGCATTAATCAGATTTGCTGGAGGTTGTTAGCGCAGTGAAAAACAAAATCCATGCCTATTATTCAGTTGCCAACACAGAGAATTACCAACAAATCCTGAGTGAATGCTTTCTCTTAAATATTCACATTATAGCGTTCTCTTAGCAATTATCAAAAGTTTGCATTAGAAATCTCTGTCAAGTAGATGCGATCCAGCCAAATCTAGACACACAAACCGGAGATGAAAGGTGTAAATGGAATGAATAAATTTGTACTGACAAAAGCTTAATCTCACGGGTCGTTTTATTCCACTCGGATTCTGTTTTTTCTCTGAACTGAGGCCTGCAGAACTTTTACCTAAACACACAAACACACACGTATTCCTCTCAGTGTCCTGTTTTGTTGGTTCTTTGGTTTCTAAAATGTTTGGAAGGTAAACAGTCGGTGGTATGAGGGCAGCGCACTGGGCAGCATTAGAGTCTATCTGCACTCTCTCTGTACACACAAGCCTGGCTCATTCACATGCCACTTGCCTCTTTGGTTTCGAAAAGCCTTTTAATGTCCCTTTTTAGGCATATGGTAAGGAATCAAGGACAGTGGTCCAGGAATAATAACAGTGTTTTAGCAAAAAATAAAAAAAGAGATTCTTTCAGTAATGTTTATTAAAAGTATGAAAAACGCACCTTGGTCAGAGAAATCCCTTCTCTCACCTTCCCATTGTGTGGTGCTTTCCTGACACCACATGGCTGTGAAGTGATTGCATCAGGCCGTCGAGATGCACCAACAAATAATCTGTCCTTTAGAAAGGAGAAATATCATCCCTCCGGTTATCTGTGTCTTTCTCTTGAGCTGCAAAGGCTGGAGGAGGCGAAAAGATGTTTCCATCTCTCACTGTGTCCAAGAGCCTGTGCCCTGTTTTTTTGATCTAGACATTTTTGAGTGGAGTGTGCAAGTCAGACAGCCAGCACACACCGAGATGCTTTCTCCTCACACATCCATTGTGAAGTATTATATCTTCCTCACACAACTCCCCCCTCTCTCCCTCTCTCTCTTTCTCTCTCTCCCCCATCTGTGTTCCTTTGTGTTTGCCTATCTTTCGGGGGGTTTTACCATTAAAAGACATTTGCCCGACAGAAGGTCTATAGTTACGCACGGTAACTAACGGGGGTCTATTGGCATTCATCTAGTTGCCTCAGTGCACTGAAAATTTGCATGCACATGTTCAACCAACCAGGGTGAGCCTATTCAACCCTACGTGGCTCTGCCGTACACAGAGAAACACCTCTCCTCATCCACCAAAGGCTGGTTTTTACCTCTGTGTCAAACTGTCGCCATAGATACACAGCAGTTGTCTACGCCGGTGAAAAGTATTTATAGTTCTGCGTTGGTGAGTCTGTGCATAGACTGCTGAAACACTAGACAACACTGTTAAGTTTTTAGCAATTCTGTGCTAATGAAGTAAAGATAAAAACAAAAGCAATTATGTTTACATTATCTGAAACATATTTCAAACAATTGGTTATTTGGGTTATTCTCACCACAAATTTAGTGACATCTTCCAGCTTTCATAATTTAGGAATGAGATACTGTGAAAATGAACATATTTGTTTACCCCCTCAGCTTGTCTCTCAACGACTGGCTCTATGTTGTCTCTCAGTGGAAAACAACTGCTAAACATGGAAGAAGTACAAAGCGGCCAAGTGGACCAATCACAGTTCCTGCAGTTTTGCGTCGCCCTACGCATAGTTACATTTTTGTAGAGGTGTACATAAGCTATGCAGGAGCCACAGACACCAAGCGCGTAGCCACAGCATTTGGATGTAGACATAAATTGGCCTCAAGTTTTCAGAAATATAGAGAGCAGCATGCAAAGGACTGGTCATAGAACTATGGTTCCCATGAATAACTAAAAGTCTATTTTGCACATGCTCTGCCCTTTAACAGGGCTCTATTGGCTTAGGGGGCAAAGCCCAATTACTTCCACCCCTACCGTGACTCTGACATGTCAGCAACTTGCCGAATGACAAGCCGATTGATTGTAAGCCACCACGCAACAGGTCACCCATTAGCTAACGCTAGATAAAGCAGGGGGTGGGCGGACCAATGCCGTGTTCCTGCTAGTTCTGTCAGGAGCCGGGCAGCCAGCTGTGAAGAAGAGGTTAGAAGCCTTCGTATGTGACCTTGATCCTGTCCGCCAATGTGCCCTAGTGGACATATTGGTCCGTGGGGGGGGGCGGAATCAAAAGGGCCTGCCAAGAGATGCCTCGTGGACATTGACTGGGAATTAGCTATTTTACACCCTATCACTAGGGAGGGGGTGGGAGGGTGCAGTGTGATCGCTGCTGATGCAAGGCT
>OMKZ01028771.1:15506-52468 GCA_900302535.1 Neoniphon sammara
TCCTCAGAGAGAGAGGGGGAGAGAGAGAGAGAGAGAGAGACAGGGGGAAAGGGGGAGAGAGAGAGAGAGACAGGGGGAAAGAGAGAGAGAGAGAGAGAGACAGGGGGAAAGAGAGAGAGAGAGAGAGAGAGAGACAGGGGATGTCCTCTCTTGGAGTCAGCTGGTTTTGTCCCAGAGCTGTTTAGGAGTGGGAAATGTTGGCTGATGATGGATGCTGAGGAGTAAATTTGGGTGTGTTTGATTATTCAGCAAGAAGCTAAATGGTAGCTAAAGGCAGCTTTTAACAGTAATATCACTTCATACAGAGAGAATATGCTGAGCATGTGTGCTGTTTTTCAGCCACGCCCTGCTTCACTCTCCTTCAGTGGAGCTCCACTGGGACCGACGCAAAAAAAATCGTGAAATGAGCCCGAGCTCTGAAATGCAGAAGTGCTGTGGACATGACTAATGTGAAGGTTATGTTCTCCACTATAAAAGGATCATATTACAGTGGCAAAAATTGGACTTTTTCCACATTTGTTGTGTCAAAAGGTTAGCTAACGGCTAGGATTAGGCAAGTAAAAAAATCTTTGGTTGAATTTAAGGTTAGCTTTAAGCACTAAAATAGATTGGTTAATGTTTGTTTAAAGGAATATTCCAACATTTTGGACAAATACAATGTATCATGTGTGTTACATGGTAATGAAATTCATGTCTTGGTCATTTTTTTGTTTGTTTTTAAGACATGTATTTCAAACACACATGATATATCATGTAAATAAGACAGCTTCAAAATTGCTGTAAGGTTTATTTATTTATTTATTTATTTATTTTGGAGCTAGGCTAATGACTCTTGTAGACTTAATGTTAAGCTAACACAAAACACTACGCATAGGAACTGAACCAGTGGATGTACAGAGGTGAAAGTGATATCGAACATCTTGTCTCAGTCTGGGAAAGTCAGAAAAAGGGTATTTTGCTCAAAACATGGGAGTATTCCTTTAAGGTTTAGATTGGTTAGATAAGTAAAAACCTTACATCAAAATGAAAATGTCTTTGCACGCGCTGGGAATTGAATGTGCAAGTTGAAGGCACATCTATACGCTCATCTGCTGCACCGCTTCAATGTCAAACTGCTGCCTCTCTCCTCTGCGTAATCCTTTTGTGGCCGGGAAACGTATTTCTTCCACTTTTCATGCATGGAACACGTTACTTGCATTTTAAGACATCATGTTCATTTCATGAAATTTCATGAGACCTGGCTGACTGGGGCAGCTGTGGGTAAATGACTTGGTCAAGAGCACCTTGAGGAGCACCTTGAGAGCAACCACTGAGGTAGAACAGACCTCTTTCATTTTACCCGCTCGCTTTTTCCCAGCCAGGGCTGGTGAAATGAGCAGAGAAACATTCTTTCATATCAGCAAGCTTCTGAAGTTTCTTCCAGCAAGACACTGAATCCCTACCAGCTTCAGTGGCACAGTACTGTAGCTGATCCCATGTGTGTGTGTGTGTGTGTGTGTGGTAATCAATGAATTATTATTATTACATTATTCATTTATTTGAACAGGAGATCCTCCATTAAGTACGGTATTAAGATGCACTTCCTTATTCAGACAGTGTAGACAGCAGGGAAATATTGGGTGTTTATGTCTAATAATTTAATTAATTCATTTTGTGTGTGCTAATCATTAAGGTTGCCACTCTCCTTTACATTGTGGTGTTTGCATAAAGTGTTGAGATATCAGGATTGTCTCCCTCCCTTCAGAAAAACCCATTTGCTGTCATCCAATCTTGTACAGTATGAAAATCAAAAGAGCTAGATAACCACAGTAAACTTCATTTGGTTTTGTTTCTGTTTCATCTTTATTGCATTTTGCATAAGTCAAGTGTTTTCATAGTACTTGCTGTCAGCCAGCTGACATGCACAGGGAGGAATGGAGGTCTCCACCAGGAAATAATCCCTCAAAACATGTCACCTTGCGAACTTTATTGTCACATCCATGTCTTCTGTGGGTTGCATTTGTTGGCCAGGACTGAAGTTAATATCAAGCTAGATTTGACACTGCAAAGTTGCTCTTTTTAAAATGATTAAAATGACATAAAATTGCTTATAGCATGAATTGCAAAATGAATTGAGAAAAGTAAACTAACCAAAAAAAATAAAAAGGATCATAACTCTAAATGATATTGGTATTCTCCTTTAATCTGCTTTCTGCTGGACAGTGTTGAGCATGTTTGATTTACTCTCAGATTTGATCATTTGAGCTGAGAGGGCTTCAGGCTAATGTTTGCTGCATTACTCTAGTGGTGGTGACAGTTTGGTGATGTCTTAATTCAGGAAATGTGTCCTTTCCCTCCACTCCAGACTCAGAGGGAGATTTATTTTATTAAATAATCTGCTGGGAATTGAGTCAATGTAAAATTGCACCCCCCCTTGCCCATTTTATCAGGAGCACAGCCCATCTCATCAGAATTTACTACTTTTCAATGAGCTGGTTGTCTGTATTGAGAGGACCATAAACCTCTGAATATAATCCAATTGGTGTGAATGTGTGCTGCATTTCCCTGCAAAATCCACTGTCCTTTATGATTCATGAGAGGGTGGAGTCTGCGAGAGCCAAGATGAGGAAAAGGGAGAGGAAGCAAAGGATAAATCCCCCTCATAATTCTTCTTTAGTGTCATTTATGAAAATGCGTGTTGGAGAAGGCGAGCCTTGAATGAGATCTGATGAAGTCAAGGTTACATAATGGTAGCACTGCCTGCTGGTGTGAACTTGGAGCCGTCAGTCATGAATCTAGATTTATTAACCCAGGGACAAGTAGTTAAGTGATAAAACTGACAGAGGACTGCAGTCCATCCATCTGAGCTTGTGACGCATTGATATTTGCTCAAGGCCAGTCCCACTGGAGTTCTGGCTCCCTAAACACACACTCATTCATCAAATGGCCCTGTCATCACCTTAGATGACTTGTCGTTGGTCCAAAAACCTGCCCCACTCTGCTAAGGTCATGGTACTCTGTCACTCTGCAGTGACAGAGTGGCAGTGGGGCTGGTTAGTATTTAATGAAAGAACTCATGCCTACTGGAGCTGCAGGGTGGTATATTGAGTGGATAGACTGCCCTTCATCTGGAGGACCAGGGTCCAGATCCTCCCTGCAAGCCTCCTCCCAGCTGGAGTGTCCTTGAGCAAGATGCTGCATCACTACCAGCTCCAGGCACACTGGCTGGTAGCTGACTACTTCATTTAATGATCAAATTAACAAGCTGGCCTCTATTATATCTCTTTAAAGATTCAATTAAACCAGTCAGTTGTTACTATACATAGTTACTAGCTTCCAGTATGAACTTGTTCCCCACTCTGCTCAGTGTTCATATCAGTTATCTTCCAGTAATATGTATGTGTGACTTAATACACCTTGGCACTGTCCCGGTCTAATATATTTAATTTGTAGCATACGGATGCAGGTAACAGTTAAACCTCTAGCAAACACTTTTCAAAAGACTGTACCCAATTTATTAAGTCTCCATGGAATACTAAACTCTGATTGGTCAAATCAGCATTATGCAGCCTGACATTTCTGAATGACTATTGTTACGAAAAACTGACCGTTGCTATGGACGGTCACTTCAAGCAGGTTTGATATATCACTCTGTGCAAAAAGTCCGGTCAGAAAGGGTTAAGATGCTGTAACTCCAAATCATTTCCCATATTTTTGTCATGTGGTTTCTACACTGCTGCCCCGCCCACTTTTGGAGACAAGCGGCTGAGACTGTACAATTCAATGGAAGAAGACGTACCTTAGAAGGGATTATGATTCTTATGTCCCATCGACACTGAAGTAAACAGTGGACCTGTTTATCCACATGCCACAGATCTTCGGAACGTTTTGACACTAAATTGATGTTTTTCAGTTAAACAAATCAGGGGAAAAGTGAGTTTGCTCAAGCTCTGATCTGTTTCAGCTAACTGCTGTCTGTTGGCGGAGGCTGCTGCAGAGACGTTGCTAGGCAGGAAAAAGCCTTTACATAGTGCTGGCGCCAATGGTAATGCATCAACATCCTTTCTTGGAGTATGGTCCATTTACGACTACAAATCAAGCTAGCTAACAACACCTGTTGGAGCCAAAAAATTGTTACAACATGGATATCACTTCGAATATAATTTGGGGAACATTGTGGTTGGAGGCTGAACTATTACTAGACAAGAAAAGAAACCACAACAAAGACAGCAAGAAGGAAAGTAGAGTGTGCAGCTATAACATATAATAGGCTTGCTGAAATGTTACTAGGGTCCGTTGGTGTGGTTAAATTGAACCCATGGAAGTTTGGTTTGTTTAGGCAGGTGTGAACATGGTAATAAAAATCGGATGCGGACCAAAACAAACGTGTCAAGTCCACCTGGAAAGGGTGGTCTATGTATGCTTCCAAACCAACTCTGGAGAGGTTTGATTGCAGTAAGAATGCAATCTGATCCAACGGACTCACTGTCGCCACACTGTGCATGGGGTGAGGCTAAAAAGAACTTGTGCTGAGATGATAATTACCGTATGTCTAGGTCTTACCAACCTTTCCTGGCGTGTCTTCTGGGAAGGAATTGTTGAGAGAGTATTTCACTGTATGTGATGAGACTTCTCCTACGGAGGTATCCCAGAGAATCACAGCTATTGCAATGATGTGTCCACGTTGATGATGTCGGTCACACTGATGCTCCATTTTCTGTGGTAACATTAGCTCGCTCAGTTTCTGACTCTTTGTTTACTTCCAGGAGTTTTGACGCATGTAAATTCCAAATGATCAAATGGCCAATAAGAGTGCAGTTACCTCTTGCAAGGCTTTTTATCACAAATTTTGGTCCACTTGTAAAGGCTGCTGGGTGAATCCAAACTGAAATTCAAGGCCAATGCAACATGGTAACAAATTTGTCCCTGTTGGGCCAAGGCCAACAAACTACAAGTGCAAAAACACCCTAACACATATTCTGTTAGCCATCCAGGTCTAGATGATGCAGGCATGAATAGAATCTATGGATTATTTGTTTTAGTGTCTTGGAGGCCAATAAAATCATTTTAAAATTAATAATATGTGTCAAATTAGTGCTTTCTTTCATAGCAGCAGTGTCATAAGCAGAATAATGTATAGCCAGCAGGTCATCATTACAAAATAAACCCCTTCGGGGCAATTTAAGACTTGATCACCCTGTCGAGGTTTACTTTGCGCTAATGACCAGCCGGTTGTACATTACCCATTACATGGTTCATTCAAAATTCTGCAGCCACCTTATCTGATATTCTGTAGTACTCCAGTATCTAATTGGAGCTTTTTGTGAGGTCCTGGGCCTAATTTAACAAAACATCTACATATTGGAGTTGTCGGCATATTCCTTTTGACTGTAAATGGCCATCTGTTCCTTCTTACGCCCAGGCCGGGTTTCTGCCTCAAGGGATAATTAGATCAAATCCTGCATCTTGGTAAATATCTACAAAGAAGTAATGGCATTGGTTTTCAGAACTATAGCTGACATTGAACACTGCAGGACAAAGCTAAGTGAAAGCCAAAAGTTTAAGACAAAATGGAGATACATACCTGACAAGCAATTTAATGACTCTGTCAGTGGGATGGTACAGGTAGCAGAGAAAGAGGAATGTATGTCCAGGTTCACCAGTGCCAGTGCATTTCTGAAACTTTCTTCTGCTTCCTTCCATTGTCCTCCATGATCAAAGACTGGGAAGTGGACTATGGATGGGGATCAATTTGTCCATCCGTCTGTCCGTTTATCACATGGAATTTCTCAGCGTCTGCTGGCCTGTTTTGGACGAAACATGGGGGATGATGGATTTTGACCCTGCTGTCCAACATTTTGCATGGCCTGCTATAGTGCCACCACCAGGCCAACAGGGCCCTAAGCTTCATGCTCAGTGTCTCGCATACTGCTGGGTCATTTGATGAACCTTTGGGGGATGATGCCTTTTTACATAGATATCCAGTATCTACAAAATGAAACTGATTGGGCCACCACAGCGCCACCAACAGGCCAAAAAATCCACAAGCTTCAAGCAGCAATGTCTTTGACATCACACATACAAAAATAAATAAATAGATTACACCCAGGGCAACTTCATGGGGAACTTCATGGTCACTGACTTGTTTTTGTGATATTGTGATCCCTGAACAGAGAAATTCTCTTCTTGCTTTTCCCACACACTCAGAGGTCAGGATAAGGTACAGAACAGCGTTCCCCCAGCTGGCAGGGTGTTTTGTTCAAGGGCACTTCAGCAAGGTAGAAGCTTGAGCTCATGGGACTGGAACCCAGGTCTTCCAGTTAAAGGAACACAGCTACACGTCTGCTGGGTGCTGTTTGGTTTTTAAGTCCTGTCCTCGGTAGATATTATAATGCCAAACTAGTCTTTACTCTGTCTGCATTCCTTCAGTTTTTATGCAGTGCAGTTCTGCATTAGTTTAAATAATGTCTGCCCAAACATAACACAAGTGTCATTTTGAGGAGCCATTTTCTTTAAAATCCTCATTCCCACAGGTCAATAATATCAGACTGGTTAGTTAAATACAGACTGTAATTCCCTAACCCACTGTTTCATTCCTCCACCTTGCCTGTGCAATGTCAGCCCTATATTAGCATCAGTATTTTACCATCAGCTTATATTGTATTACTCCATTAGGTTAGTGTCAGCATTTTAGTATCAGCCATTCCAATATGATAAAAATGTAATTTTATATTTTTGTATTTTTATATTTTAGATTTAATAGCCTAATATCAGCCTTTAAATTATGTATATGTGCATTTTTATATCAGTCTTTATAATGCCTCTGCTCTTGCATACTAATAACAGCCTTCAATAGCAGCATATCAAAATTTTATTTTTAGTAATTCATACTTAAGTAAGTTAACCATAAATGTTACCATAAATAATCCAAACTCCTTCCCACACATACAGATTAATTAATGTGTGGAAACTGTTGCCAGTATATGTTTACACAGCTCCACAGCTATATTCTATTTTGTTGCGTTTATTGTTTTCTTATTCTTATATTATTTGCTTCTTTACATGCTTATACTCTTTTTACATGCTGAATCTTATTACCTTTGCTGCAGCAATAACCTCTAATGTCCCGACCGAGATTTTATTTTCTTTTAAATTTCTCTTCCATTATGTCTGTACTTCAGTCAGAGCCTTTCATCATGAATCTTTATCATATAGTACAGCTCAGTGCTGCTGTGGGGTGGTCTGGTACAGTGGGAGATGATTGTCTAAGAAGCAGCCTGGTAGATAAGGAAATAAATATTAATAATCACCTGAAGCTTTCCTTGCGCCTAATTCCTTTTTCATTTTCTTGCCTGGCCTGGCATCCTCCTCCTCATCTGGACTGACATGATCGCAGCAGAATGGCTGACCCCTCTCCTCACTCATGGTAACAGGCAGCAGGTTGGTCTATACAGGTTAGAGAGACTGTCCGGTAGGTGATAGGCCACAGGTGTAATCAGTGAAGCACAGTGTCCATCAACAGCGAGCCACTAAACTCACACTTGTGTTTTTTTATTTATTTATTTATCCAGGAAGGTCCCATTGAGATATGGTATCTCTTCTGCCAGAGAGTCCTGGAATCCATAAAACGGAGTGGGTCGGCATTCAGGCCTCACTGTAAATGTCCACTGACAACTCCAATGCTAGAGCTAAGCTTCGTGGGTATGGAATGATTGGTGCTTTTAAAAAGTAACATTTCATTGAACAATATTTAGCTTCTAATACCATAAAAGGTGTATATTTCTAACTTTTTTTAAGTTACTGAAAATGTAATTTTAACTACATTCTGTCCGGTCTTCATCCCCCTTTCACTCCAACAGTTTTGGAGACTTTCCTCCATGCTGCTGCATGATTAATTTTGTCTCTGTGCTCAGAAAGAGATGTGCCATAAATGATGGGAAAAGTAGAGACAGCGGGGTCAATTTCTCCACCATAATGATTTTTGTTGTTGTTGTTGTTATTGTTGTTTTGTCTGTGGTGAAACCGGCAGAAGTTGGTCTGGGATGTTTTATGAGCTGATGTTAATCAAACAGACCTCTGGCACTCTATTTGCACACTATTTGTAAAGGCTTGCTCCAGACGCCTGAAATTTGCATAATGTTGACTTGAGCTCTACTTTCGACACCTCCTCCCCACCACTATGCTTGCAAATTTTCTATGCCTGTCCTCGTTCAAATGAATGGGAGGACATAACTTCATGTGCAAATGTCAGTGCCAGTGGATAATCACCATCAGTCTTGCCTAAACTCTTGCCAACCACCTCCTAAGCAGCTTCGCACACAGGGCGGAGCTTTGCCAAGAGGAGCTGCTTCCCATCAGCTCTATGATTTTGACTCAAGGCCAATTAGGTGATAGCTGCTTGAATTTTTTGAAGTTTGAAGGACTTTGTTACACAGAGATGGAGTTTTAACATAAGTTCAAGCAGGGAGACTGCAGGCACTGTTCAGTGTTGCATTCAATACTCCACCTCTGCCTCTCCTCAGCCAGTCAGCAGCTTTCCTGCTCTTTGCAAGCTCTCTATCAAAGTCTGCCTGCTTCTCTGAGTTCATTCATGCTTTCCTCTTATTCCTTTTAAGGCTCTTCCTTCCATTTGCCCTTTCAACCCTTCTCTCAGTTGGCCAATCAGAATCTCTGCTTCCCACTCAATTGGCTGTCTTTTCTTATATATACCTCATTCATTCATACATGCTGTCTTTCAGCTCCGATTCATTGTGTGCCCCTCCACCTCCCCACCATCACTAGTGTAAGGCTCCATGGGGGAATTCCTTTGGCCATTCTCAAGGGATCATCCTCCACTCCCCTTTTCCAATGGTTTCATCATCACAGGAGCCTACCCCCAGTATGTTCTATTTGTTGTATTCCCATATCCAAAATGAATAGCTCATGCATTGCTGCTGTGATCCAATTTCCCAATAGGGATCATTGATTTTATCTTATCTTATCTTATCTTATCTTATCTTATCTTATCTTATCTTATCTTATCTTATCTTATCTTATCTTAATTTACATTTGTCCTGTCTTGTCTGTCGTTGGATATGAAGGCTCTGTGCTTCTCATCTCTCCTTCTGCATTGCTGAAAGGCCTCCTCAGTAGCTCACAGCCAGATACAAGAGGATTTTCAAATATTGCACACAATTACATACTCCCACAATTATGAGCTAAGATCTAAGGATCTTTAATTAAGAATGTGAAATCCATCTAAGCACAGCCATAGGTGGAAAAACACTGAGGTAATTAAACATCAGTGCTGTCTTAATTTCATTTCGTCACATCAAGAATATGAGGAAAAACCAAGGAAACAATAATGAGTTACTCGACTTCTTTCCCCTGTGCTGAGATTTGAGTGGTATAACCTAATCCAGTTCAAGGTTTTAATCTCTCTGAACCCCAATTACATGAATCCACAACATAATATAAGTTTATGCTGAACATCCCGCACCCAAGGATTTCTCAGCAACATCGTTTCAGCAAAGACAGAAGCTTATTGCACAACTTAATGAAACAAAGCTCTCTTTTCTACACCCATACCTTCAAATTCTAGAAAATGTGTTGCATTTCATTGCTTCTGCATTGCCTCAATGTGACTTTCTTGCTGCTCCACAGAATGAGCTGTTTTGAAAGAGGAGCAGTGGGAAAAGTGCCTGTACCATATTCATCAATATGCATAAGTACAGTACTGTGTTATATATTTATATAAATGTCGATTTTTTTACACAAGTGGATATAACAGAAAACAACACACATCAGCTTTATTCCAATGCGCCATAATAAGATGAACATGCACATCAGCCGTCAAGAATTGTACCTGAGAGATTTGTTCAGGTTGGAGGTTTCTATTGGATGCGATGCAACGTGAATGCAATGCAATGAGTGAAGCAGCTTTCATTGCTTTTAAGGGATACACTCCCTCAATGGCTGATGTCCAATGGCCCTAGTGGGGCTTGGGGTGATGGAAAGCCAAATGGGTGTGAATAAGAGGCAGCAGTGTGGCATAAATTAACTAAAGACTAAGGAGACTGTCCTTCAAATGGAGAACCTGGGTCCAGTCCCTCGTGTCAGCAGGCATCCGCCCCTCTGCAAAGTGTTTGAGCATGAACCTGAATCCCTGCCAACTCCAGGGGAGCTGCTGTGCTGTAGCTTAGCCCGGGCACGGACCGGGGCAGCGCAAGCGGGCAGGTATAAAGATGAATTTCTCCTTCAGGACATAATAGAGTAACCCAGAAGATGGGGAAGTTGATTACCTGTGGAGAACTTTTGAACAGGTGCTTATGTTTTAACATGTCCTCTGGGCAACGGCTGTAAAGCAAACCCATAATGAAGTATGAGTGCAGCGCCGGCATTGGCAGCGAAAAGCGGTGGTCAGGCATGACTGCCCCCACCCACACAGGCAGGCGCGCACACACACACACACACACACACACACACACACACACACACACACACACTGAGTCGCTCTGAAGTTTATGTAAAATTTAAGTTACTGCAGTGCTGGTGGTGGCTAAGTGCAGTGTAAGTAGTTGGTGTCCACAGCCTGGCTCATACAGTGAATGTGTAAAGAGGTGGTGTGGTCTCTGTAGCCTGGCTGTTGCAGAGACCAGCTGGCCTCAGGATGGAGGAAACATGTTGCTCTCCTGTGGTTTTGTAACAGAATAAGTAAGGAGGTGCAGCATACTCTACTGGCCTTGTTTCTTTTTTTTTTTCATGTGCAATATTCTATAGTTACTTATATTGGTGCAATGCAGTGTTTTCAGCTTTTTCCCCCCTTGTTCATTTCAGCATCTTACTTGTAAAATATATTAATTTTGCCATGCGATTTGACTAACTGACAGATCCTGATGCCTTTTCATGTCAACATGATTCTTTTTAAGAGCAATTTGGAGAGTTTTATTTCAAAACCACTTTGAAAATGAGTGAGCTGCTCTAACAAAATGCTGTCATGGAAATAAACTGCACTCCTCAACATAATTATCTATTAGCTGCCAGCATTCTTGAACCCAAAACAGTAACATTTGAGGAGATTCTTATCTCAAAATGAAACACTTCATAATATCAAATCATCGGGTTAGCTGGTGGAATTTGCTGATGTTTTTACTATCCAGGTCTCCCTCAGGACCATTAGTAGTAGTGTAGCCTGCGGTATCCCCTCTAAGTCTGAGTAAGGATAACATTATAATTCACGGAGAATGTTCTCTCTATTGCGCTCTCATTACAGCAGCGTTTGAACTCAAACCAAGGGAGCCATTTGGTCCTTGGCTGCCTTTTAAAACCTTTATTTATCCAGGGAAGGTTCGCTGTGTTTGGATGCTGTTTTTCAGCTGCATTCTGCTTCACGGTCACAGTTACATATTAACACATGGGAGCAGCCCAGTGCAACTATGATCTTCGACTGCTGGTCACTCCACTGGAGCAGCTGGGGGTTAAGTGCCTTGCTTAAGGGCATAACAATAGCAGCTGTTGAATGAGGGGAGTGCGATACTCGTTCACTTCTTCCACAAGTATCTGGTCACTAGCCTGTTCCTCTGAACTGTATAACTCTACCACTATGCTTGTTTCAGCTTTCTCCCTGCATCGATGTGATGAATGTTAAACCAGGCAGACGCAGAGTAAAAAGGATTTAATTGTCCCCCTGTTGCAGAGCGGTGCTCTTTTGGTGATTGTATTCTGTTCAGTGCATTTGTTGTTCATGTGTCCACCCCCGCTGATAGACAATTAGTTAAAAAAAAAAACAAGAAAAAACAAATCAAATGAGATCGTTGATTGTGTTCTATCATTTCAAAGACACAAGCTTAATGTGCGTCCAAGATTGGCTTATGCAAATGCCGTTTAGATGTATAATGAGCTATTTGTGTGGCATTTTCGGAATGGAGAGGCTTCAGAAGGCTGAAGCCAGAGGAAATGCCAGCATACCTGGTGTGTTTATGACTGGCACTGGAGTGGCTGGGGGAAATGAGCAACAGAAATTTCTGTCGTTGTTAGCAGGTGAATCGTGGAGCTGCTGATCCTCAGTTCGGTAGCTGTTAGATGGACAGCCGGAGACGCCTACTGAGAGACGGGCAGGCGTGCAAGATCAGAGAGCAAGGGCTGCTGTCATGAGATACTGCCAGCCATATGAGTTGCTCAAAACTTTCTGGGTCAAATTAGTTTCCCATCATTGTGAGCCAAACCAAACTGTCAACTCGTTCCCTGAAAAAAAAGATTCTCACCCCAACTAGTTTTATAAATTACTCGCAGTCAGACTTGTACTCCAAAAATTCACCAGCAAATTGTTAGTTATTAGTTATTGTTATATTTAAAGGTGGGCCCTTTAGACTCAGCTGACAAAAAACATAGAATAAACACATAATTTATCAGTGAGTAGGTCCAATGATGAGAACCAAGTTGACTCAACTGTCAAATTCAGTGCTTGTTCCAAGGTTTTTGTCAATTGAGTCTAAATGATCCTTACTTCAGTCAATCTAGCCAATTTCATATAGTCCCATAAAGTGTTAAAATGAACACTGCCAGTGTTTATACCAGTCAAAACTTCATAACATTCAAAAATGTGCTTCATGGCTAAAAAATAATTAATATGAAAATGAATGTTTCATGTTTGTTTTGGTAGTGTATCTAGCTAGTTTCTACACACGGTATGAAGAGCACCGGAGATGTGTTTCTGTGTCTGTCTGTTTCACTCTGCATCAATTCAGCAAAACAAGGTACACTGTGTAACTGAAAGTAGAGGATTAACTCTCCCCTCTCAGGAAAGAGTCCAACAGTAAATGAATAAATAGCATTTTCAGGCCAGCACTAGTCATGGCCAGTTGTGTGGCGTCTCTGGCACACAGCGTCACATCAGTGACTCATCTCCTGCGCCCACTGAGACGCACACAGATAGAAAGTAGAGACAGTTAAGTGATGGCTCCCAACAAAACCTCAATCCCCAGCCTGCTCCACGCAATTCCTTTTCCAAAGAATTTGAAGAAAACAGGATTAAGATGAGATGAAATAATATAACCTAAGATGTTTTCTTCTCATTCTTCTCAGGGTACATATAGGTCTTGACAAGTGGGAGGGAACTTTTGCTGCTTAATTATCTTAGTTATTGTTTTTCCACCCATGGCAGTGCTTAGACAGCTTTCATGATCTTAATTAAAGATCCTTAGATCTCAGCTCCTATTATTATGATTGTTATTGCAATAAAAGGTAACTGCATGCAATATCTGAAAATCCTCTAGTATCTGTCCCTGAGCTAAGGAAGAGGCTTTTCAGCAATCCATAGGGACAAACTGCAGCATAATATAAAGAAGCATACAGAAGCATATAGCTTTCACGCTAAATGAAAAGCTGTTTGCGGTTTGCTAACAGAGTTGGGTTGTAGCTTGCAGATATCTAATCATGAAGCTACCAGCCAAATCAAGTATCAGTCATCTGGCCACTAGTAGTGGTGCTCAGCTGACTGCCACACAGCTGGCTCATGTTTACTGGCTTTACATATCAGTAAAATATCAGTATAAAGGATGCGCTATGCCAAATTTCCAAGGGTCAGCTGAGGACCTATAGACTCATCTGACAAAAAAACTTGGTTTAAGTACATAAATTATAAGAAAGTCCGGCCTATGATGAGAACCATGTAGACTTAACCACCAAATTCTATGCTTAATCCAGTCTAAAGGGTCTAAAGGTTTCGATCAACCCTCTGCAATTTTTCCTTGTGCACCCACGGAACACTTCCTACCTTTCTTCCTCTTGCAAAAAAAAGTAAAAGTCTTACATCCTGAGTTTCCTCGCTTTACCTTACATCTGATCAACTCTAAACACAGGACTGAGCAATTATGATCGTGCAGAACGTAATCCTTTTAGGTTTACTCAAATTACATAACAGTGACTGGCAGCACCTCGTACGAAACATGCACAGACCAAACATGGAAGGGTGCCCTGACATGTACCAAATTTTGTACAGTGAGATAACGGGCCTGCCCTGACCACTAAAGCTAACTCCTCAGTTTTATGCGGTGCAAATCTCTTTAGACAGCATTCACCCTGCGCTCACACAGGCAGCGACTTTGTTGCTGTAAGCCACCATTAGTCATTTATTTCAAATAGAGCCAGAGACACAGACAGAGAGACGGTAGAGGGGTGACCGCTGGTAAGATCTGATCAACTACACGAAACAGAAAAGTTGAGATCAAATATACAAATATAAAGTGACGCGGTGTAGCAGCGGCCAATCAGAGGGTCGATAGGTTCACATGCCCTTCCACAGTAAATGTATAGCAATCCTGATCAAAAAATATTCAGACCTAACCTCGAACCTTTCTCCTTTCTTTGGGGGTTTGATCCAACAAAGAAAGACTTTAATGGCTCCACTAGGGCAAGAAGAAAGATCCGTTCCCTTCATGTTCCACAGACTTCACTCCATTACATTGAGGGTCAGTGTTAAGGTTCAGTGGTTGGCAGTCCAGCAGGTATTCAGCATTTACCTCCAGTTCCCTCTGATCTGTCTGCGTTTGTGCTCCATTGGTCACAGCCAGGGACCAAAACTCCAGTGAGGAAAATTTGCTTTGTGTTTTCAAACTCCTCTGCTTTTTCTATCAAATGTCCCCTGGCAAGGCTGTCCGCTCGCCGCATATTATCTCCTCAGGTCTTACAGCGCTCTGTGCAGCAGAGATGTCCCACTCATTTCACCTGGCTGAACTGCAATAATTCAGCTGCTTTTCACACTGAGTCGTCTCCCACAGTCTGGCCTGTGTCCCCCACGTTTAAATCCATTGATTTTTTTCCTAAGCAAATGTAAACCCTCATCACAGTGTTGGGTGTATGTGCATCTAACCTATAGTGTTGCATGGCCTGGTGGTAGAGTAACTGTCCCATAGCACAGCGGTCAGAGGTTCAGTCTCTGCCACAGCCGAGTCCTGTCAGAGTCACTTAACCAGCTCCCTGTTTACTCACCGCTGGTTTACATGCACAAAGAATTTTGTTCTTAATCGTTACTCAGGCTGGGTTTTGGTCGACTTATGTAAACATCATAACTTGAAGGTTAGGTGTTAGGAATGAAAGCCGAGGGAATCTCATACTTTAAGAATGAGAAAGTCGAGTGAGGCATCTTGCTTACTCTGATATTAAAGCAAAAGTTAACTTAGAGTGTTGGGTTGAATAGTTACCTGGGTGTGATCTGAGTCCATATGGTGCTGAAATATCCTCATTAGTTGCTCCATGGTCCCCTGGGCTGCTAATCCAGAATACTGGATTTTTACCTCTCCATTCACTTGCACAAACAAAAATAGTTTGCAAAATAATAATTTTAGGACATAAACAAACAAAGTGGATGATGCCAATATAAAAAGCAACAAGTTCCGGTACCCATTTTTCGAGGAAATTAAACAGCTCTTGTCTTGTTATTTTCCTATTTGAATTGTAAAGTAGATCTGTCAGGTAGCGTCTGCAGGAAACTTGCACATAATAGCCTGGCACCAGGAAGAAATGACCTGATAGGACCTAAATAATTGTCATTACATGAGCCCAGGGGAGCACGAAGCAACTAATGAGGATATTTCGCCACTGTATGGACTTGTATCACATCCGGGAAACTATTTAACCCAGTGATACAACCCAAAGTTCAAATTTGCTTTAAACAAAAGCAAAGCAGAGTTATGGATACATTTTTATTTAAACTAACAACACTGCCCAGGAAGGCATTTTCTCATGTATAAGAAGTAGCGCAGCGCTCCTCAATCAGAACTGGCAGCTGCCCAAAACCCTAAGATTCACTGCAAGGCCAAAGCATCACATCCAAACTGCGCTATAATCTGTAGCTGGTTGAAACATATGGGAAAATGAACATCTGTGTCTCTCAATTGATCACTCAAGTCAAGCACACACCCCGCCTCAGACTTTAAAGATGCTGCTCTCTTTCTTGCAAAGTTCTCTCTCTCCAAGACTTAGGAAGAACGTTCTCGACAAGGACACAAGTATCGACTTGGCATTCTTGGATTTGATAATCATATAGATTATCATATAGATAAAGTGCACCTATATTGACTTGGAGCGTGTTCAGAATGGGATATTAGCATAGTAAATTCAGCACTACATACTGAATGAGAATGAACTGCATGCTCTGTATTTAAGTGTACCAGCGCATTTCAGATCACATGACCCAACCAGGCTACCCAGCTGAGCTATTTATAATACTATGAAATATTTGAATATATCATCAAACCAATTTTGGTCATATTTGGAAACATTTTAACGTTCTACACTTAATAAATTTACCTTTGGCAGGCCATTGCAATCACTTCTTTTTCTTCATTGCTGTTCATACATTTTCACCCTCTTGTACATTTTTATTACATCAAAACAAGTCATTAACTCATTTGTAAAATTTCCCACAATATAAATATTCCATCCTTCCATCCATACCCCATACCCACTTATTCCTAATCCGTGTCACAGGGGGCTGGAGCCAATCCCAGCATGCACGGGGTGGAGGGCATGGAAACACTCTGGATGGGTCTTGTTTTTAAGCAATAATTGTTTATACAAGTGGCTCCTATGTGAATGTTTGGTAGAATGGATGCTACATAGAATCAAACTGCCATAAAAGTGAGAGCAAAGTCAAATTTTCTACACAAGCTCTACAATAGGCAGAAATCCAATATCAGTGCAGCAGGACCAAGTCTAATTACATTTTGACTAAACAAAATAAAGACAGCTCCTTATTGAGTCTTCCACAAGCTCTTTCATTAAAAGCGTTAATGAAGGACCTCAGAGATCTGCTTTTCTCGATTTAAATCATTTTGCGGTGATGTGCGTGCAGAGGGAGCAAAGAGCAGAGGCACCTTTGCTTAATTCAGCTCTGACCTTAGGAACGGAGTACAAAAACAAAACCCTGTGAACATAAATGGTAATTTCAGACAAATTTAAGATTTATGAGCACAAATAATTGAGGAGCAGACTCAGAATGGCTTTATAGATTAGATTAACAAATTGGTTACTCTTATTATTATTAGTAGTAGCAGAACTATTGACTTGAACATAGTGGAAAGTAATGCCCATGAGAGAAAGCATTCAGCTTTAGGCTTCATTGGTCTACTCAAGTTTGGAGTTTGGAGCACTGCAGGAAACTGTTTGAGTAATTGAGTAAAATACATTAATTAAATATTAATGCTCCTAAATTGCTCAAATTTATTTCTGTGTGGTCTACAGTTATGCTGAGCAGATTGTAGTTTTTTTCTGAAAAGAATTAGGCTCCTTTTAAGTATCCTAATTTACTGTTTAGCCTCACAATTTTCCCATAAAATCCCATCGAGAGACATTAGTATTTGTGTGGAATGCAACTGCAAAAGTACAATAGAAACAACAGCTTTCATGAATGTATCTCTGTTGATGTCACGCCTGTGTGTATCTGTATGCAGCAATGCATGTACATGTGTATGTTCACACTTTTAGTATCTGCGTGTTTGTATCTAGGTGAAAGGGAGGTCAAATAAAAAGAGGGTGAATGTGCATTATGTTTGTAATGCCAGTGTGTTAATATCCATAACCATCAGAGTGGATGATGGTCTCATCTGACATCACTGATCCACTTCATGAGTGGCCAACTTGTCCAATTAATGATATCCCACACTGTCTGCCAGCTGGGACGCTGTCCATGTATCCAACATGTTTTCATACAGCCAAAAGGCCTTTTTACACAAGGGTGACAGTAGACTGCTGGAGGACCAGACCGCATTCACTTTTTCATACATTTAGACTTTCAGCATTAATTCCAATAGCACACTGTGATTACACTGTGATTACAGATACAACCGTTACATAATACTGTAGGTGTAAAGCACGGCTGAGTACCACTGGAAGCATCAAAGTAAACACTGTCACACTGAAGGACAACACCAGGAGTGTTCTGGCTTTACATAATGATTACCAATGGAAAGGTTTCTTCAAAAACAGCATGAATATATAAAAAGATTGAATACTTTCATTATCCAATCAGAACTGATTATTCAACAAAGGCATATATAATAGACCTTTTCACAGCAGCCATTTTGACATGAAATAGCAGGTAAACACAGGTGTTACTAATGACATTAATTAAGGTTCCATTCCATTTAGGTCTAACAGAGCCAGGGTCCTGCTATTGTTCATGCTGGCTCACTGGAAAGACTCTGCTACACTTAAATGGAACAGAACCTTCATTAATGTCATTAGTAACACCTGTGTTTACCTGCTAGTTTATGTCAAAATGGCTGCTGTGAAAAAGTCCATAAAGCACAATTACTATCCAGTAGTTTGATGACGAACTGGGATTTTAATCGCTCTGTTCCTTCTGCTCTGTGATTGACAGAGGTGTGTGACAGTCCACTGGTGTCCAATCTACTGCCATCGTCCTTCAGAAGCTCCTCCCAGTTATCCAACAGTCACGGGCCAGGCTTTGCTAAGCTCAACAGGAGAGAAGGTGAGTTATAGTACTGCTGCAACCCATGGCCACGTAATGGCTACAGCACATGACTGGGATTACAAATGTACTGGTGAGAGATTGCAGCATTGATTTTTTCTTATTTTTTTCTTAAGGCAGGCAGGGCTGACTGAGCTCGTAAGTTCTTTTCTCAGCATTACCTTCTTCACGTTCACACACATGAACTGTGCATGTGCCACACATTCAGACCTGGGAGCTGCTGAGCATTGCCATAGTCTTCCTCTGTATAGATTCCAGTGGACCATTTCAGAGTTACATGCACTGCTCAAGCACACCTAAGTGGTAGCTGCTCCCTAATTCCATTTTCCAAGCTGATCTGGGATTCAAGCAGAAAAGCCAGCTCCTCTGAGCTCCAGGCTGCTGATGCCCCATGCTGTGTTTGAAGAGAATATGCTCTAGGATAGGTATCAAAGCTCCCTCAGATTAAGATATATGAAGAAAGGGCCTGATATCATTTGGTTTGAATGGCCATCACATATTGATTATATTCCATATATTCCATTAGAAATGGGCCCACCTCCTTCGGGCCAGTGAGATATCAACTGAGACAGTCAGATTCTTCAACTATTCCTGCTCTCTCTCAGCCACATTCCCCAACATTAGCATTTTCACATCAGTTAATTATTACCACATTCATTTTTGATGCAAATCAAATCAAATCAAATCAAGTTTATTTATATAGCACATTTAAAACAAGAGAGTTGACCAAAGTGCTTTACAAAAATAAGGAAAGGCACAACAATGGCACATGAGCAGTAAAAGGCATACATGGTGGTAAAAAGAGAGGAATAAAAAAACAATAAATAACAATTAACACAAAACCCAACAAAATCAGTCAATATAAAAATAAATAAATAAATACATGAATAAGTAGATAAAAGAATAAAAGAATATAAAATCCCAGAACCACTAAGAGCAACCAAAGGCCATTGAAAACATGTATGTCTTAAGTTTTGTCTTAAAAGTGTCAGTAGAAGGGGAACATTTGATTGCGAGCAGAACACTTTTCCAAAGCTTTGGAGCTGCAACTGCAAAGGCTCGGTCACCCTTACCCACCAGCCTTGATCGTGGAATAGTTAAAAACAGTTGTGCTGATGATCTAAGAGCTCTAGAGTTGGAGTAGGGCGAGAGAAGTTCTAAAATATAAGGGGGTGCCACCCCATGTATGGCTTTAAAAACAAATAAAGTCTTGAATTCAATCCTGTATTTGACAGGTAACCAGTGCAGGGATGCTAGTACTGGTGTAATGCTGTCTCTTTTTCTGGTACCCGTAAGGAGTCTCGCTGCAGCATTCTGCACCAGCTGCAGGCAAGACAGAGAGGACTGCGCAACACCCAGGAACAGTGAGTTGCAGTAGTCTAACCTTGAGGAGATTAATGCAGTGGTAACAGCCTTCAAGTCATTCAACAAGAGGATGGCTTTAATTTGGCAATGTTCCTCAGCTGAAAATAGCAGCCTTTCACCACAGAGTTGATCTGTTTGTCAAATTTCATAGCTGAGTCAAAGATGACACCAAGATTTCTGGCATGATCGTGAAGGTTGGATGTTAATGGCCCTAAGTGGCTAGCTATACTCCCTGTGGTGTTGGGGGGACCAAAAACAATGACTTCTGTCTTGTTGTCATTCACCTGGAGACAGTTCTTTGCCATCCAGCATTTCACATCCTGGAGGCAATTCAGTAGGGATGTGATGGAGTTGGAGTCCCCCGGATTCAACGGAAGGTAAATTTGAGTGTCATCAGCGTAGCAGTGAAATGAGATATTATGCTTACGGAAGATGGATCCTAAGGGGAGCATATACAGCGTGAATAAAATGGGCCCTAAAATGGAACCTTGAGGTACTCCACAAGTGATTGGGGCAGTGGAGGAGGACAGGCTCCCTATCTTAACCGAGAAAGTTCTGTCTGTTAAGTAGGAAGCAAACCACTTGAGGGCACTGCCCCAGATGCCAACCTGGTCCTTGAGACGGTTTAATAAAATACAGTGATCGACCCTATCAAAAGCCGTGCTGAGGTCTAAAAGGATTAAAATAGCACATTTACCACAGTCTAAAGACAATAATAGATCATTTGAAACTTTAAGAAGAGCAGATTCTGTGCTGTGAGGAGCCCTAAAGCCTGATTGGAATTTCTCCATGATGTTGTTATTGTCTAGAAATGACAGAAGCTGCATATAGACAATTTTCTCCAGTACTTTTGATAAGAATAGGAGCTTTGAGATGGGACGGAAATTATTTAGTTCTGATGTGTCAAGGTTTGGCTTTTTAATAAGAGGTTGGATTATTGCATGTTTGAAGCAGGATGGGACAGTTCCACTTGCAAGGCTGAAAGTCATTAAGGATGGCTGAGCAGGGAGACACCAGGGAAGGATCATATGCTGGTGATAAAATACTAGATCGTATATGATCAGTTTTGGTTGAGAAGAACTTTAAAAAGTCCTCACAAATGGCTGTGGTCAGTACAGGGCCGGTAGCAGCAACAGAGTTGAGAACTGAATTAATTGTATGGAACAGAACTTTGGGACTATGTAAAATTCCTGGTGATGATGGTGGCAAAATATTTCGTTCTTGCAGCTTTGACAGAATGCTGATAGTTTACCAGTGATCAGTTGGTCTGTATTTTGCTGAAGGGGTTGGGTCTTAATACTACTAAAAAGAGAGGAGGCTCTATAGGTGTCTGAGAAATTACTTGCAGTAGATGTGTTTATAGAGCGGGAGTAGCGAACAGGTAATTGAGGATTGGAGATGGTGTGAAACAGGGTGGAGAACCTGATACACTGATGGTCTGAGACACCCAAATCCTCCATATCCAGAGAGGCAATGGTCAGACCGAGCGTAAATACTAAGTCCAAAGTATGGCCACGGTTATGAGTTGGGCTGGCAACATGCTGAGTAAAGTTAAAAGAGTCCATAGCTCTAAGAAATTCAGCAGCACTGGCATTGGATAGAATGTCCACATGAAAATTAAAATTTTGTCAAAGTTTAAAACAACTGATGATAAAAACTCAGAGAATTCACTTAGGAAAATGGCATTCTGTTTGGGTGGGCGATACATGGTTACACATAGGACTGGATTTGTACCACCTGATTTAAACATGAAAACCAACGGGAGTGAGCTGGTGGCATTTTTTTAAAATGACTGCAATACCTCCTCCTCGACCAGTGAGCCTGGGAGAGCTAAAAAATTCATAATCAGGCGGACATACTTCTAAGAGTTGGCTATATTCACCGGGCGCCAACCAAGTTTCAGTGAGGAACAGGAAATCTAGGAGGGTGGAAGAGATAAACTCATTCAGAATAAAAGTCTTACTAGTGAGAGACCTCACATTTAAGAGCGCCAGTTTACACATAGTGACTGGTGATGGGACCGCAGTACGTTTTATGTAAATAAGATTGTTTATGTTAACCCTTTTAAAAAATGCAATGTGGACGGGCAGCCCTATCTGTGACAACAGTCTGAACAGAGAGAGATGAACCGGAGAAGGTGTTACATTTTAGAAACGTTTTCTTCTTAGTTTACCTGATAACATTAGTAAGCATTTATTATTCAATGTTATCATTATTCAAATCAAACCTATGTGCAATATTTTGCTTCAGGGCTTTGTTGTTTGTAATTTTTATTTATCTTTGTGGACCAAAAATAGCTGTAACTCTGCTGACCTATGGTAGTTTCATCTGTAATCCATTTGCAAGTCAAGTGACACGATATGTTACAAGGATTGGAATTGCACAGGTTTAGTATTACCTGGGGTTATTTTTACAGAGTGTTTCACACCAGTTAAAAGACACTGGAATTTTTACTGACATGGGATTGCGCAGTCTGTAAAAGTTTGCTAGATGGCAAAATCAGACAGGACTAAAATAGCAGAGATGCTCCGGTAAATATTATGTTACCTCCCCCACCGGAGAACTTATCCCATCTGAATAGGGCAGAGGTCATATAAAATTATTAAATCTGTTACTTACCTATCCAGCAGAAAGCAAGTGACTTCAGTGGCACTTTGAAGTCCTTTGTTTTGCATAAAACTTTATCATCTTTCAAAAGTCACACCTGTGCCTTCTCTGGTCTCTAAGTTGTTTCTCTTCTTTTTGGACCTGGCGGCTTCAGATCTTCCATTTATTCTATTGATCAAGATGGAAATTAGGCACACCTGTCGCGGAAACAACACTTTGACAACACTATAGGCACAGGAATCCAGACAGGATGCACAGCAGCTCCAGCCCATGATTGCGAAGCTTGTCGTCTTCTGCGAACATTAGTTGTTTTAAACATGGAGGCCTCCATGTAGCGTGCCCCATGCCTTGTAGAATAAAATATGAACAAAATAATTCACTTGACTCCTTATTTCATGCGAGTGTACATAATTTTAAACATATTTAAGTAATTATTGATTTTTATTATTTTATTATATTTTATTGTCTACAAACAACTTAGTAGACCTTTAAGTATGATATTGTATGATATTAACGGAAATTATGAACAGCAAATACAATAAATACAGTGAAACTTGCTAAAGAATCCTATTAAAGAGCAAAAATAGCCTTTAGTGTTTCAGCAAATGACCATCCTCATCATTGGTAAGTATGTACAGTTGCAGCATGTAATTTCAATGGCAGTATAATTGTCCTTGGGGATAGCCACAATGACATCAATTATCAGTAGCATTATACGTAGAAAGCAGAAACAAGGGTGTCCTCAGAATCCTATGGAGGTGCTTCGGATAAGACCTCCTGGTAGCCAACATTGTTCATCTTGTTCTTCTTGGTCTTGGCGCTTTCAAGGGCCAGAATGTTGACACTCAGTGCGCTACAGATAGGTACAAATCACTCTTGAGTATTTTGTTATCAAATCCTCAACAGCTAATAAAGCAAAATTATGAAGGTATTTAGTTGCACGGTGATGTGAAGATGATATTACTCATCACCCAAGCAGAATTCATGCCGAATATGAGACCAATTAGGGAACAGACAGGAAAGAGTGCAAAAATGCACAAATTAGCCAATTACTCCACACCAATTAGGCTAATTAAAAATCTGTCTCCTGTGGACCTGCACCCTACTCATGTGAGTGTCCATATCAAATATCGAGAAGTTCCATGCAGTGAGGGAAGATAGTACCTCCAATAGTGCAACTGTTATTGGCGCAGAAATCAATGCTGTTCTCATTCATCACTCCACATCCTTGTGTGCCCATTACTCTTTCATTCTTGGTGTTGTCAGCCCTGGCATTAAAGTTGCAAATAACAATTAGTAAGTCGTGTTGAGCGAGTTTGGAGACAGTAGATTGCAGTTGCTCATATCAGTCATCCTTCACCTCAGGGTCAGCTTCATTTGTTGGTGCATAGCACTGCAGGATGGTGAAATTGCAGTGTGTAGAGGAAGCTTAAGTCTGCTCCAGAATTTTCAATAAGTGAAAGTGTCACTTGGCTAATGACTCCTGTAGACTTCAAGTCTTTATGCTAAGCTAACACAAAATGCTACCCATAGGAACTGAACCAGTGGATATACAGAGGTGAAAATGATGTTGAACATCTTGTCTCAGGCTTTGTAAGTTGGAAAAAGGGCATTTTGTCCAAAGTAGGTAGTATTTCTATAAAATATTTTGTCTTTTGAAAAATAACTTATTTTAAGCGTGTATTGTCCCAAACTACACTCTAGATGTGTAGATTCAATAGCAGATTTGCTGGAAACACATCCTTTTATGAGTGCATTTTCATTCAAAATGTGTGATGACAATCCTGAAGAATAAATTTCATACACACAGAGGATCTAATGTACCTCACACTCAGAGGGCTTGGACTGGTCATGAAACTTCTGGAATATTATGGAATTTAGACAGGTGTATTCCAGACAAAGAAAGACAGGGAATTTGATAAACTCTCTGTACAATAGGTCACTTTACAGGAATACAAAATATATTTTCCAGCTATTTCCACACATTCATTGCATTGGCTGGTTTTTAGCTCAACTGGAGTGGAAACTAGCCTGTCAAAAACATTATCAAATCAGGAAGGAATAGCGCTTTAGGTCACGGAAGTGCTCCAACTTAGTTATGGAAAGTCATGCAACAGTTGTGAAATTTTACATCAACGAGTGTGGTGGGAATCTAGCATCCACATACTAACCTTGCATCAATCTCTGCTCTCCTCTTTCCCTCCTCAGACGTACTCAGGTCTGTTCTGTGTGGTGGTGAACCCCTACAAGATGCTGCCAATCTACTCTGAAAAGATCATTGAGATGTACAAGGGCAAGAAGCGTCACGAGGTGCCACCACACATCTACTCCATCACAGACAATGCCTACAGGAACATGTTGCAAGGTAACTGAGCTGCACTGTGTGGGATATTGACATAATTGAAACTCAGATCTGGTCCAGTTAGGGAGAAGAAAATGAAGGCATTTGGGCACTACTTAAGGTCAAATTATACTTCTGCATTGAAGTGGTGCTATAGCTACACTGTAGTGGCATATGACGATTTAGGCATTCATAGTTCTGCATTAGTAGTGTCAATATTTTATTAATTCTGTGCTAAAGAAGAACAGGTAAAAACAGAAGCAATTTATGTTATTGTGAACAAAGAGTCCACTCTGGGACACACTGGCGGTGTCCAAAGCCATGTTATGGTATATTTCTAACCATGAATTTAGTGATACCTTGCAGTCTAGAAATTGGGGATGAATTGGCTATATAAGGACATATTTGCAAATCTCCCCAGTTCAGCATGACATAAAAGAGACAACATGTTGTCTGTCTTCAGTGGAAATCAACTGCAAAACATGGAAGACGTACAAAGTGTTCCAGTGAACGAATCACAAATTTTGAGGCCTTGCATTACTCTGTGTGCAGTTACATTTTTGGAGAGGTGCACGTAAGCTACAGCAGCAGCCTCTGCAGGCTAGGAGCCACAGACACCAACAACGCAACATAGAAGTATAAATTGACCTTTAGGTGTGAAGAGTCCTTTGGTGATCTTTTTAAAAAAGGATGACAGTTTTCAAGATACTTATCATTCAGAGGCACTCACAGGAAATCTAGAATTAAAATTGATAAATTGGCCCATCTTTGAAATAATAAATACATTACCAAATAAGCATAATGCCAGGTTTTATTTAGGACATGAAAAGCAGCCTAGCTAACACTTTGCTCCGCTGACTGTGTGCTGCCTGGTCTGGATGTTCTACCAGTGACCTCAAGCCAAATCCTACTTTCCGTTCAGCTCCAAAATGGCCATACATGGAGCACTGAGACAAGATTACTCCATTGGAGCCTTGCATCCAACTGCTATTTTTAGCTGATATGAGTGATGGAAGCTAATCTCCCACTGCGCTAGATCTCAGTTAGGTTTCCTATCGTGTCAGCGTGAGGCCGCATTGCCTGGCAGTTCATGTTTGGTGCGTTCAGCTTGGCTTCAACTACCAAGTCCAGGTCTGTTTCCAACTTATCAGCTTATTTTCCCTTTTAACATCCTTCATTCACTCCCTCTTTCCCTTCCTCTCTCCCTCTCTCTCCCTCCGGTGGTCTTTTGTGTCTCTCCACAGACCGTGAGGATCAGTCTATTCTCTGCACGTGAGTCAAAGTCAAACCAAATACTGACCTTTTTCCATCACACCACATGTGGGTGTGCGTACATACACGCACGTACGCGCACATCAAACACACACACACACACACACACACACACACACACACACACACACACCTCTTTGACTAAGCTGTAGTCTGTAAAAGGGTAGTCATTTGCTTTAAGTGAAAGAGAAATGGCTCTTAACGAGTTTATATAATGATTGTCTTACATTTACACCTTGAGGGAAAAACTGTACATGTTAATAGCCACTTCACACTTTTTTGGTAAATCTTTACTTAAGTCAAATAAGGGCACTTTGGGCTTCAATGGCTTGTTCACGGGCACCAGTACTTTTAGAGTGTTTTGTATTCTTTTTTCTTGTCTGTACACACTTCATCCCTTCAGACTCGTTCCAACCCTCTGTATCTCCTTTCCATCTCTCTCATCTCCTCCCCTCACATCCCCACTTTGCTCCCCAGAGGTGAGTCTGGAGCTGGAAAGACAGAGAACACCAAGAAGGTGATTCAGTACCTGGCTGTTGTAGCCTCCTCACACAAGGGCAAGAAGGACGCCAACCCTGTGAGTAGCAGCATCCTCCACTTCCTGCAGCTCTATCTGCATTTTGGAATAGTTAATAAGACTGAAAACGTCAGTGAGCCTGTTGGTAGTCCAGAACAAAGTAAAACAACAAGAAAGTATAATGAAAATATAAACATATACACTACTCACAAAAAGTTAGGGATTTTCGGCTTTCGGATGAAATTTGTGGAAAATATAAAAAGTTCATGCTACAGTGATATCATGAAAGTAGGGCATTTAAGTAGAAGCATGGAATGGAAATTTCTTCATCTCAAACAATTTATTGAAATAAAAGCTAACAACAGTGGTGGGTATACCACAACAAAAAATGTCTGTCTCAATAACTTGTCATGTGTCCTTGAGCATCAATTACAGCTTGACAACAACGTCTCATGCTGTTCACAAGTCGACTTATTTTCTGCTGAGGCATGGCATTCCACTCTTCTTGAAGGGCTGCCCTCAGGTCACTGAGGTTCTGGGGTGCGGGGTTACGACCCTCTACATGACGACACAGCTGATCCCATAGCTTTTCTATGGGATTCAGGTCTGGAGAAAGTGTAGGCCACTCCATTTGAGGTACCCCAGGCTCCAGCAGCCATTCCCTGATGATGTGACCTCAATGAGCTGGGGCATTGTCGTCCATGAAGATGAAATCAGGCCTGTGTTGCTCATGCAAAGGCACAATGACTGGATTAATGATGTTATTCAGGTAGTATCGGCTTGTCACAGTACCATTCACAAGGTGTAGGGCAGTTCTGTATTCACTAGACACACCTGCCCAGACTGTAACACCACCACTTCCAAAGGCTCGTCTGGTGACAACAGTGGCTGAGGCATAGCGTTCTCCTTGAGGTCTCCAACAGCATTGGCGGCCATCGTTTCAATGTGAATCGACTTTCATCAGAGAACAGCACTGAGGCCCACTGGTTCCTCGTCCAGTGCAAATGCTCCCAGGCCCATGCAAGACGATGACGCCTGTGCCTGGTGGTGTGGTCAGGTACCCTTGCAGGTCATCTAGCATGCAGACCATGCTGATGTAAGCGGTTTCGAATGGTCTGACGCGACACTCGGGTGCCTCTGACCTCCCTTAAACATGCCTGGAGTTGAGTGGCATTCACCATCTGGTTCTGCAGGGCACTGTTCACAATGAAGCGGTCATCAGCATGTGTCTCTGTTGCAACCTGCTGATGACACTCTGTGACACTCTAAGCTCAGTGGCAGCTTCCTTCTGAGAACATCCTGTTTGAAGCCTCACAATGGCCAGGTACTGCTGATTGATTGTTAGGTGTCGTCTTGGTCTCATGATGTCAAAATGAACAGCATAATGAAGAGGACTGTTTAAATACAAATTGTCAATGACCAGAACATGGATAAGACATTTGTAGTGATTTTTGCGGTTAATTACCTTGTTAGAGAACAACATGTTATAAAATAAGTACTGAAACATTGAACAGTTGGATATGTGCATTCAAAAGTTTAGAGAAAGTCAAATTAAGTTCACCTGTAAAGGTTATAGTGCATTTTATCAAAATTATATCCAAAAGCCGAATATCCTTTTGTGAGTAATGTATATTAAACATAACACAATCAATACATCAAAGAATATACAGTATTAAAGTAATACTCCAACGTTTTGGGCAAAATACCCTTTTTCTGACTTAACCAGACTGAGACAAGATTTTAGATACCATTATCACCTCTGTACGTCCACTGGTTCAGTTCATATGGGTAGCATTTCATGGTAGCTTAGCATTAAGACCTGAAGTCTACAGGATTCATCAGCCTAGCTCCATCAAGTGAAAAATGAACCTTACAGCAACTGTGAAGCTATCTTATTTACACAATGTATTGCGTGTTTGAAATACACGTCTTGGAAATAATAAACTAACATGAAATGCTACCCATAGGAACTGAACCAGTGGACGTTCAGAGGTGAAAATGGTATCGAACATCTTGTCTCACTCTGGAAAAAGGGGATTTTGCACAAAATGGTGGAGTATTTCTTTAAGTATAAATGTATGAATGAAAGTTAAAGAAAAAAGAGAAGAAAAGAAAAAAAAACTCTGCCATAACCCCCATCATAGTGGTAACAGAAAACACTAGGCAAAGAAAAACAGAAAGTGAGACAGAAAATGAAAAATATAATATATAAAATGAAATATATGAAAAAGGCGAGAAAGGGAAAAAGACTGAAATAAGATGGCTTTGAGATCTGAGATCGTTGAATTTTCTGAAAAGTTCAAATGTGATTTCTCAAAAACTATAAAAGATAACAAAAAGTTGTTTAAAACTAATAAACTGTCACTTGTGCTGACCCATTAAAGTTTGAATGACGTTTTTAGCTGAAAGTATGAAAGAGAGTAGTAGAAGTTTAGAAAGGGCTGGGTTTGACCAGTTTGCCCATAGGCTCCCAATATTAAAAAAATAGATAAAAAGTTAAATATTTTAAAAAGTATAAAAGATATCAAAAAGTTGAGTAATACCAGTTATGTCCTAAGTAGAAGAAGTGAAGATGAGTGTGTGTAGTGTGCCTGCTTCACCAAAACACACTAATAAAAAAGAGTGAAAAGAACTGCTGACTCAGCAGTCAGACAAGAATAAAAATAAAGAATGAAGAGAACATAATGTGTGATTGCAATCACACAAACAGTGGGAAGAACAGAAGTGTGCTAGCTTTCAACTAGCACAACAATAAAGACGTAAAGAAGAATGTATAGTATGCTGCTTTGCTGGAGCTGAAGCAAACACACAAGTGTGTATGTGTATAAGTGTGTATGAAGTAAGTGTGTTTTGCTGAAGTAAGCACACTAATGATTTTTCATTTAATCATACTTGTTAACCTGCTGTATAATACAGCCTAAATTGTCTTGATGAACTAAAATATAGTGGATACAACTACAGTGTGACTCGATACAGTGTTAGAGTACATTACAGAATATTAAATTACATATTCTATATGGCAGGATGCAAATGCCCCAGCCATGGTCAAGGTAAGGACAAATTCTTTCAGTGTTGGTGTTTGTTGGTGCTTGTGCTCGTAATGGGGCTTTTGATATTTTGTAGAGTCGTACTGCTTGCACTGCTGCAGACAGGAATGATCTGTACTTTGTTGGGCTGAGATATGTTTAGGTCAGTTTTTGATAGTGTTTTTCTGTTGTATTGTTCATTCTCATCCTGTGGCCATGAGATTCTGTCTGGTGGCCACACCTTGCAGTTCTTGTGCCAGCAAGATTGGACCGAGTTAAAGGAATTCTGTTTTTGGGCAAGACACCCTTTTTAAGACTTACCCAGACTGAGACGAGATGTTTGATACCATTTTCACCTCTGTATGTCCACTGGTTTGGTTCTTACGGGTAGCATTTCGTGTTAGTGTAACATAAAGACTTCAAGTCTACAGGAATCATTAGCCTAGCTCTGTCAAACTGGAAAAAAACAAACCTTACAGCAACTCCGAAGCTGTCTTATTTACATTTATGTCTCATTTGTCTTATTTACATTTATGTAAATAAGACAGCATTTATGTATTGTGTATTTGAAATACATGTCTTGGCTTTAAAAAAAAAAACAGAGTCGTTCTAGAAAAAGTTAGATGGTAGGAACTACCCCACTATCTCACCCTCTAACTTCTCTTAAAACTTTTTTTTTTTTTAATTCCAAGACATTTATTTCAAATACACAACACATTGTGTAAATAAGACAGCTTTGGAGTTGCTCTAAGGTTTATTTTTTTTTCAGTTTGACAGAGATAGGCTAATGACGCCAAAAGGTAGCCATAGGAACCAAACCAGTGGACGTACAGAGGTGAAAATGGTAATGTATCAAAAGTGGCCCCCTCAATCTGCCCTATTGCCTTCAGAGGCAATAGAGCAGATTTCCCCCAGCTGATTTTAAAACCAGACAGAGGCCCAAAATCTTCAACTACGGTCTTAATTGTGAGAAACACTAGAACTCATAATGACATTAGATAGAGGCTACCAGTTGTCTCCACTATGCTCTCATTTGTTTACAGTAATTATGCCAAGGTATCACAATAAAATGACAATGACATTGAGCTATAGCACCTTTAAAGACAAGTTTGGACAAAAACAGGGAGCAGACACAGGCTTACATGGTAGATCTTCAGCTTCATGGTAGATCAGGTTTCTTACCAGTTTGTCATCCTTTCTCTCCTTGCAGCAGCAGGGAGGATCTCTGGCCTTTGTGAGTATGAAATGTCCCGCCTCCGACGTTAGGAGGGATTTAACCTCTGGCCTGATAAGCACATGTCTGCACACTACATTACACTACATTGTATTACACCAGTCACTTCCAGATGCCATGATTCACAATGTTTTCAACATACAGACATATTCAGCACGTCCATGCTTTCAGTGAGTAGTGGTAGTTGTGTCTAAAACATGATGGGACATAAGTGGTTTTGGGACATAAGTGGTTTGGCTGTCTTATGTCTTACTCTATATTGCATTTAATATGTGTGTTGATGTGTGTAGGTGTGTGTCTGTGCTCTATATTGTATATGCATCTGTTTGCATGCATGCTGACTTTGAGTTATACATGTTTATATTTCTCTGAAGTGTCTAGTGTTTATATTGTGTGCTGCACAGTAACAGACGGACAGACAGACAGAATTTTGACCTCACTCTGGCCCACAGGGGGAGCTAGAGAAGCAGTTGCTGCAAGCCAACCCTATTCTGGAGGCCTTTGGCAATGCCAAAACCATAAAGAATGATAACTCCTCACGATTTGTAAGACAACACACTCAACCTTTTGATTTTTATATGACCACATGAACAAATGGTTTTATCTAGCTGTTGTTTAACATGTTATTACCTTCAACCACAGGGCAAGTTCATAAAGCTCAACTTTGATGTGACAGGCTATATTGTTGGGGCAAACATTGACACTTGTATCCTTTTTTGGGATGGGATGCTCTTCTCTGTTGCAGCCTCACTTTATGATTGGATTAATGGATTTTTGCTTAAACATCTTCCTTAGCGCAGGTTTAAAATAGCTTTTAGTCATTTAGGTTTGATAGGTGTACCACAGTGCTCCAAACTATACAATGAGCACTTATGACTCCAAGTCTTTTTACTGTGGCTTGCAGGCTTACAACTGAAACAACAGTGACATGGCAGAGGTTTTTCATATACATTTGACAGGAGCCTAGAGCTCCTTCTATGTAACCAAGGCAATATATCACAGTATGCATATTTCTGGTCCAAGTTATCTCCTTAAGTTCTCCTAATGTGACCAGACCTGCTGGAGAAGTCTCGCTGTGTTCGCCAGGCCAAGATTGAGAGATCCTTCCATATCTTTTACTACATGGTGGCAGGAGCCAAAGACAAGATGCGGGGTAGGTGACTGAAATAAGAACAGAAGAACACTTGTCTCACTGTGTGATCTTGTTGCTTTAAATATCATGTAAATGTTCACTTTTTGTATGCATGTGTAGAGGAACTATTGTTGGAGGACTTCAGCAGCTATCGTTTCCTTTTGGCGGGTCATGTGGAGATCCCAGGCCAGGATGATGACGAGATGTTTGAGGAGACGATAGAGGCCATGGCAATTATGGGCTTTACTGAGGAGGAGAGATTAGGTACACTGCTAAAACAAACTGTTGAAACTAATGAAAGCAAATATAAAAACTGTGGAAAGACATTTCAGCAGTTCTAACACCAAATTCATGTTTAACTTTTATTCGTTACTGCCATGCCATAGGGATGCTGAAGGTGGTGTCCACTGTGCTGCAGCTTGGCAACATCAAGTTTGAGAAGGAGAGGAACAGTGAGCAGGCAACCATGCCTGACAACACTGGTAACCATTTATAGATGCCAACACCATTACTTCAGATTTATCCCAGTGCAGTTTGTAAAAGGAATACTCCAAGATTTTGGGCAAAATATCCTTTTTCCAATTTACCCAGACTGAAGATGTTCGATACCATTTTCACCTGTGTACGTCCACTGGTTCGGTTCCTAAGGGTAGCATTTTGTGTTAGCTTTGCATAAAGATTTGAAGTCTACGGGAGCCATTAGCCTAGCTCTATCAAAGTGAAAAAAATAAACCAGCAACTCCGAAGATGTCTTATTTACACAGTGTATTTTGTGTTACATGGTAATGAAATACATGCTTTGGAAACAAAAAAAGAGAGAGAGAGTCATTTTAGGAGAAGTTAGATGGTTGTGTAGTGGCCACTTAATGGACTTCTGGACATAATTCACCCTTTATTCATTGTGATGTACAGTTATGTTATGTGGCTTAATGGTTGCTTCTCACATTTAGTACAGTGTTAAGTTGACTCGTTCATTTTTAGAGCCCAGTGTGTAGCCAGAGAAACACAAAGGATTTAGTCTGCTCCAGGATTTTCAATAGGTGCAGGTGTCATTTGGCTAATGAATCCTGTAGACTTCAAGTCTTTATGCTAAGCTAACATGAAATGCTACCCATCAGAACTGAACCAGTGGACGTACAGAGGTGAAAATGGTATCCAACATCTTGTCTCAGTCTGGGTAATTCAAAGAGAGGGCATTTTGCCCAAAAGGTTGGAGTATTCCTCTAAGTGGCCAACAGTAGCAGACTGTGGTTATAACTAGAAAGCAGCTCCCAGTGTGAATGTGTGTTTATGTGTGAAAGTGGTGTTGAGTTCTGAAAAAAGTATTATGGTGGTTTTCTTTGATATAAGTTATTATTTTAAGAGAAAACATGCAGAAAGGACATATTTGTCATATGCATGTTTAACAGCAACAAACCACCATGCTGGACAACATTACACAAAACAACACCTTATTCATTTTATTTCTCTCTCCAAACCTTTATTTTCTCCATTCCCACCGATCTCCAACCTCTTCTGTATCTCCCTGACCGCCTGACCACTTGTCAACCCCAGCGGCTCAGAAGGTGTGTCACTTGCAGGGCATTAATGTGACTGACTTCACCCGCGCCATCCTCACCCCACGCATCAAAGTGGGCAGAGAGGTGGTGCAGAAGGCGCAGACCAAGCAGCAGGTAGTAACCTTTACTGACACTAACACAGTAAAACAAGGATTCTTCAGTGGTTCATTAGCTATAGATATCACCATACATCATACAGTTATCAGCGTACAGTTTACATGGACTGCTGCCATATATTGTAAACTAATAGAATGTAAAATAATAGATGAAGAGTAGATGAAGAACCCAGAAGTTTGTTCTCCTTATTGTTTGATATCACCAAAAATACCAGGAAAATTATGGGAAGTTAAAATTGTAGCAACATTAATATTTATAGATCAAGCTGGACCTAAATTTCCACAGTAATACAACTTGTACCTCTTATTTGATAGATATTACACAAAATTATTTTTTCAGACAATGACAAATTTTCACCAAATCCAGCTACAGTATAGAGGAGTGAACGCACTTCTGGTTTTTCAAGCTGAATTTGATGACCATGCTATGCATTGTAAAAATTCGGAAATCAGAATAAAAACCCAGTTGGTTTTTTTTTTCTTAAAATGTAGATTTAAATTTCATGCAATACAGGACCCTGTTGAGCACCATAAAGATCCTATGTGGAATCATTCAGGCACAATGAATTTTAAGTTAATACTATTGAATGATTTATCTTAAATCACATCATATCAAATCAAGTAGTGCGAAGAATGTTTCAAAAAGGGTTCTTCATGTTTCTTTATGGTCACTTTTCAGCAGCACAGCGCGAAAATCACACTAATAAAAACGCTTCTTATAATCTGTTTTGACTTTTTCCTCCCACCCCATCCATGGCCTCTGCTCTTCTTCCACATCCTTGTCTTTACTTCTGTCCTGACCCTTCCGATCCCTTCAGGCTGATTTTGCTGTGGAGGCTTTGGCCAAGGCCATGTATGAGCGTCTATTTCGCTGGATCCTGGCCAGGGTGAACAAGACGCTGGACAAAAGTAAGAGGCAGTCTTCATCCTTCCTGGGCATCCTGGACATCGCCGGCTTTGAGATTTTTGAGGTGATGGCTCGCTGAAAAATTTCAGCGTCTCCAAAACTTATTGTATTTTATTGCATGTTGTCAAGTGAACTCAGTTCCTCTATTGAAATGTTGATATCGCAGTGTTTGAAATGTAATACTTTTCTCAAAACTTTCCACATCACCTTTCACCTACCCTCACTGTAGTCATGGAGCTGTTATGTTCCTGTTCTGCACGATATGACAACTCACTGTTCCTGGTTGGAACAAAAAACTACATAGCCACTGGCTGGCTGTGAACTAAAATAGGGTTTTATTTGAAAATGTCGGCTGTGTTTCTATGTTTACTCTCTTCAGGACAACTCATTCGAGCAGCTCTGTATCAACTACACTAATGAACGTCTGCAGCAGCTCTTCAACCACACCATGTTCATCCTGGAGCAGGAGGAGTACAAGAGGGAGGGCATTGAGTGGAACTTCATCGATTTTGGCCTGGACCTGCAGCCCTGCATTGAGCTCATCGAGAGGCCGGTCTGCACATGCTACATGCCACACAGTTACATGTTTACATCATTAGGACCATAAATAATTTCTGATTATATTAGGAGATCATCCACTATTTTGTTTGTGGTTAATGTATTTTAAAGTCATTTGTCCAAGTCCTTGTTGTTTTAAAGTCATCAATAAATTGAATGAAACTAAAGGAATACTTCGTTTTGGGCAGAATACCCTTTTTCTGATTTACACAGACTGAGACAAGATGTTCAATACCATTTTCACCTCTGTATGTCTACTGCTTCAGTTCATGTTAGCTTAGCATAAAAACTAAGTCTACAGGAGGTTTTAGCCTAGCTCTGTCAAAGTGAAAAAATAAACCTCACAGCAGCTCCAAAGCTGTTTAGCTTGGGATTATTGTTCCTACCATCTAACTTCCCCTAAAATGGCTCTCTCTTTCTCTTTTTTTTTTAAATTCCAAGACATGTATTTCAAATACATGTGATACATTGTGTTAATCTTCCATGAAGAGCTTTATAGATAAAAATGTACCAGTGATTGAGTCACTGAATATACAGGGATGGCCAGGTCACCTGCTTGTTCCCAAAGTAAAACCTTATTTCAGCTTTAGCTTTTTCGTGAGCTTTTTGCTCAATATGATCATAAGTCAAAATTCCCAAATAGAGACAGTCTCAGTTTGCTTTCCTCAAGAAGTTACAATACCAGAGGAGGGAGCAGAATTTTTCTCGAGAGTTTGTAAAGTCATGAGCTTAGTCTGCATTTAAAACTGGTTTCAGTTTTAAAAGCTAACAGTAAGAGCCCAAGAGCAATGGTAAGAGTGGAAACACAGCAATATCTAATTGTATGTTCACTGTAGAGATGAAAAGTCGTGATGTCTCAAGATGTTCCAAGCTATCAAAAGTTTTGGATCGATAAATAAATGAGACAGCACAGCTTTAATTGTTGTCCAAGGTAGTGTGTGTGGAGAAAATAAGTGCAATAGGAAAAAATATACAGTGTTACTGATCCATATGAGTCCAGACCTTTCAGAGAACCCATACATTAACAAATGCACATAACCTGCCTACCTGTCTGTCCCCTTTAGAACAACCCTCCTGGTATCCTGGCCCTGCTGGATGAGGAATGCTGGTTCCCCAAGGCCACAGATGTCTCTTTTGTTGACAAGTTGTTGAACACCCACACGGGTCATGTTAAGTTCTCCAAACCCAAGCAACACAAAGACAAGCTCATGTTCACTGTGCTGCACTATGCCGGTAAGGTGAGAATCACACAAGACTCCCACTGTCTCTGCACTCTTTCGCTTCTCTTGTGCTAATCATGGGGTAAGGCCAGAGATGGACAGAGTACTCGACCCCAGTACTTGAGTAAGAGTAAAAATACTACTGTCAAAATTTACTCCGTTACAAGTAAAAGTAGCTCAGTGGACATGTTACTCGAGTAAGAGTAAAAAAGTACTTGCTTTTAAAGTTACTTAAGTATCCAAGAGTACATGCTTTTAAGTTTACTTGAAGTAAGAGTAAGAGTAAATTTCTTCTTTTTCACATCAATGAATTACTGTAATTTTTTTCAATTTATAGGACCTTGTGACTCTTGTTTCAGAGAATTAACTCTTTGAAACCACCTGCACTGATGTGCTTGCTTGTAGAACCACAACGTTATACGTTATCGTTTTGAGTCAAAAGAGCGGAGTTACTTTGGCGTTCTCCTTATATGGGTAGGGGATGACGTATTTCCGCTTATACGTAGATCCAGGTGGAGAACGTGTCCTGTGATAGGTTTCCTTGTTTAACAAACACAGCTTGTGTCCAATTTCTAAATAGTATTTTAGGAAAAAAAAGAGTACTTTTCAGCCTCCCTAGAAATTTACTTGAGTAAGAGTAAAAATATTTGTCTTGGAAAT
>OMKZ01028773.1:6673-26890 GCA_900302535.1 Neoniphon sammara
CGTGTCCTTGTGTTTTTGTTGTTGTAGCAGGACCCTCTTTACTTACTGGCACCACTAGAGGCCAGAAACTCCAGTGATCTACTGTGCATTTGTTGGATGCGTGGTTAGACTCTTTCCGAAAAACAAAAGGCACATTTAGGATACCTGCTCCAGCTGCAGCAGTGTCATCTTCGTCTAATGACATGTCAGAGTCAACCTCTTTTTCTGGCACAATGCTGCTAATTAGGGTTTCCCATTGTCAACGTGAGACATCTGTCAAGGGCAGAAAACTCTGGTGTGTCCTTGTCCCTAACCGTGGCACTCTCTAGATGCAGAGAAATGCACTCCTTTGCATCAACCTTTTCTTTTTCTTTCTTTCTTTTTTTTCAGTGAAGATTCTTCCTTGATGCTGGCATAATTAACTGCTATGACATGACATGACATGTAATGCCACTCAATTAACTTTTTCTTGGTTGGTGTTCGTACATGAACTGAGGCCAGTGGGGAAATTTCTCTTTCTCATCTTTGACTTTGCCATTTTCTCACACAAAGAATGGAAAGACAGGTGCACTTACAACGATATCAATAATCATGAAGGGCCTTTCATTTACCATCCAGGAGGGAGGGAGTTAAGGGGCTGGAGTACGAGGCTCGTGTATGTTCATAACATTTAAAGATTATTATTTATAAGGAGGGGAATTGCATGCCTATATATGCACGCAGGTTTATAAATCCAATTATTTTTGTCAGTACACCCTTGTCCTCCTTTGTGTACATGTAAACATTTAGTCTGGAATATTTGCACAGTTTTATGGCTCCTGATCCTCTATCATAACTTATTGTGAATAACGATTTACTTGGCAATCACAAGCATATGGTAAATTCATGTAGTAAGGAGCTTGTTGCTAGCTCCTCACTTGAGATAAAAACCATTAACGCACCATTTATGCAGCAGGAAGCTTTCATTGTACAGCTCTGCACAGTTGAGAAGAATACTCAATAACAAGATGTTGGAGGGTCTCGCATGGATAAAAGACTGATGTTGGTTTCTGAATGTCATTTGATCATAACAGTCCTAAGCTGATTTTAATTTATGCTCAGTAATTGAGTCATGATGCACTATAAAAACATGTTGAAACAATACCATCAAGTAGTTTGTTAGTCATAGTCATCCTATTAGGCATTGCAGTCATTCTGAACATTGGGCGGGGTTATGTAAAGATGCTGAGCTGTAAGTGTTAAGTGCTATACATGTCAACTTATTTCTAATTTTATGACCTCGGTTTTCAGACCTTGAAATCTCAGCACTAACACTAACAGTAGATTAACTGGCATTGATCAGCAACACTCCTGAACCCCCGGTGCTGTGTTATGGTCATTTGCACATTTGGACGTGCAAATTATTACATACTGCGCCTTGAATGAACTCAGGTAAATAGACAGGCAAATACATCATAACTATTTACATTAAATTCTGGGTGGCACAGCTTGCACTAGGTTCACCTAGTCTTGATTTGTATTGTGTTATGTTGGAAGCCCTCTCCATATTTGACAGAAATAATTTCAATCAGCCTCTGGTTTCTTTTGGTACCACTTAGCTTTTTTCTGAATTTCATCCTCTGCCCGTATACTTAATACTCTCAAATTCAGTGGTCGGTGAGCTTCTCAGGGAGTGAGTGTGGCTACAGAATGCAGTTTGTCATTCTCCTTTATAACGGAATGGTGAGTGAAGTTAACAGGATTATTCACTCCAAGTGACAACCGTATTCAGTTGCAGTATGCACATAGCCAAAATATCATCCATTCACATTTAATATACAATGGCCTAGATGAATCCTGGGGCGTGGATTCATTTCAGACAACCACATGTCCATGACAGTAATCCTTGTTCACTGATCACTGGTTTAAAATGCTGCACCACATTGAAACATGGCCTACAAATGATAGTGTAGAAGTGGAATTGGCAACAATACAACCTTCAGCTTTGCCTTAAGGGAAACCAAGGATACAATTATTTTAGCTTTATTAACTTCCGTCATCATCTGGTCACTTCAGCTATGCTAGCCTGTTTCCCGTCATCTGAACCTGATGCTCCGGCCTCCATCTGCATAATTAGAATAGTCGAGTAGTGCATACATTCCTAAGTTATGGGACTTATGACTGTCTATAGGACCCTTTAAATTATTATACTCAGACTAACTCAAAGAAAATATGACACATCACTGCTACATATTTAGCTTAGTCAACCAAACAACAGATAGCTACAGTATATACTCCTTCACTCTGCATGCTAGCTAACAAACATTATCTTTATTTATCTTCTTGCAAAGCTCTTTGCAAAATTTATTTACATTGCACTTATCTGAAAGTAAAGTTTGTTATTATCATATGTGAGTGGGGTGCTGCTGAACAGGGTAAAGTGGTCCTGCAAAACTGCTGTGGAAACTTGAAAAATCTAAGTAGACTGTGGCTTTAAATCATCGCTGGGATAAAGCCACATAAAAATTAAGCTCCCACAAGAAGTCGACCATTTATACAGATGCTATTCCAACTCTTGCCGGTTTACATAAAACGCCAGTAAGCAATCTACTCTTGTATTGCAGCCAAGGAGCAGTAAACAGGAAGGAATGTCCTGGAGATATCGTTTTGTTTGTATCACTTCTAGCCCAGCTAGCATTTAAATGTTTTTTCATGGTTGAATTAATGTAAGTGCCGACGCTGGATCACTGTTGAATTTGGTTTTGATTTTGAAAATCGAACCAACGTTGAAATTTTAACGTTGGATTATTATTAATTTATCACTACTCCTTCAACTATTTCTGTTGTTCAACATTGTTTTGATGATGAAATAACGTTTGCTTTTCAAATAGAATTTATTGATGGTTGAAGACATGATATTGACTCAACATACAACTCATCCAATGTTAACATGAAATAATGTTTTTTCTTTAACTGACATTATTTCAACGAAATTTAAACCGTTGAATGTCGTTCACAGTCCAGCTGGGAGCACAAATGGGAATCCCATTTAGATACAATACAAATCACAATGGTGTACCCCATGAACTAATTTACCCAAAGAAAGGGGATGGGTAATGAGAGGACAATCAGATATTGGAAACAATACAGATGAGATGAGATAATCGCAGTTTGCTCATAGCGTTTAACGTAATGTAGTATTTCGTGCATTGGAATGCCCTTTATATAAACTGACAGCCAATGGCACTGCAGTGATTAGTGTCATGGAACAATTCTAAACCGATTTTAATTACGGTGACAGCGATCTTCAGGCTCAATGTGACTTTTTGTGATTTTACAGTGCTCCTGACACTACTGCAACAATATTGTTTACAAGTGTGAAGTACCTTTCTGGGAACCTAAATATCCTTATTGATCGCCTTCAAGGATATTGTTTCAATGGTGCAAGTATGTCGCTTGTCATTTGCTCAGTGTTCAGGCACAACTGAAACAAATGTGCCCACATTTGTTATATGTTCAGTGCAACAACCATTCATTGGACCTTGTGCTACAACATGTTGAACGGATATAACAATAATCAGTTATCATGTATTCAGCAGTGCCAGCATGTTACACCTGAGCCAAATGAGGCAGTGTGTGTATCAGTGTGATGCAGTGCTGTTGCTCATCATACAGTGTTGTGCTGATCACATTGCAGAATCTCAAAAATAACAGAAGTGTGAGGGGATATCCAAGGACAAAGACACAGGTACAGCAGGTAGCTCTTTCAGCTTCTTTGCTGTGGAGGTGCGAAGCATTTTTCAGACCAGTGGCAAGGGACCTGCAGAGCATCAAGTTGATTGCACTTGAAGCCACTTAGAGTGTGAACCAGCTGGAGGACCGAGTAGGGGCACTGAGAAATGACAGTATAGTGGCAGACATGTTGGGCTATGTGAAACTGTGTGCCACCCAGGATGACCTGAAGATGCATGAAGACGCTAAACCCAGGGTAGGCAAGACCCCTCTACCACCAGAGACCGAAGCGCTGTCACAGGCAGCAGGTGAACTCAGACAGAGAGCTGTAGTTTTAAGAAACTGTGTATTTGACTGAGTCTGAGCCTAACAGGAGATTTGATCAAGACCAAATTAAAATAGCGGCACTCACAGTGAAGACCGTTCTTGATGCAGTAAATGGCAAACGGTCAATGTCACTGTGTGTCTTCCCAAGGAACTTGACATAGGCCAGCTGCATCTTAAGCTCATGTCTGAAAAGGCGTGATTCCACATAAGAGACAGTATTAGAGGTTAGCTTATATCTCTCAAAACTGCATCCTCAAACTAAAGCTCTATAGTCAACATGAAGAAAAAAGCATTTGATTTGTAAATAAATTTGTATCAATATATTTCCATTCAACAAGATAATCTTGGTGTAACATACTGTATAATGGCACTACCTGCTCATGAGGCGTTAACATGTTTGTTTTATGGCAATGATCAAAATACTCATTTAACAAGCCACAGTTAATGTTTAAATTTTGCACCAGCTGTTAGCAGCTAACTGCACAAGATTAAGTATATATAAAGTATATATAAACTTATACTTAAAAAATATAATGATGCCACAATATTGATAAGTTTGAAATTTCACAGGTTAAACTAGAATTTATTTAATCAACACAAGTTAAAAAGAAAGATGGTTCTGCCACAAGATATTTGGCTCCATGGTCCCATTTAAATCAAGATAAGTACTTTTCCAGTACTGGAAAGGTGCTACTAATGGTCTAGGCCCTGCATAAAGGCGTATACATTAGTGCATCTTTCTATTACTCTAGAATAGTTTAATATTCATGCATGATCTAGTATTGACTTATAATTTGTTTTCAAGCATGCTGTTTATAAGACTAGAAATCAATAATGAGTCAGGAAGGTTAGCAAGACTGTCTCTCTGTCACAAAGATAAACAATACAGACTCTGCTGTGTGCCCCATGAATTTTAATGCAGCACTTTGGAGGTAAAGGTCAAGCTTAGGCAGGAGGTCCTATTAGTGTGTTTGTGTGTGTATACACACCAACACATAATTTTTTTTTTCAAATCATACATTACATTTATGTATATGCATAAATAACTGAATATTTACAATCTAATTTTTCTGAATTGACATAGCAAACCTTGAATGAAACAAGTGTAGCAATATCATATTTAAACTTTGATATATGGTATGCAACTTTTACTTTGGAAGGCTGGAAGTGCATTGTTAATCCTGGCCTCTTCGCTCGAGTCGGTCAACTTCCAATCCCCAACACTTTTCACTCATCTTGATGAGCTGTCAACGGGATTTGCTCTAAAACTGATAGAACCGGCATCTGTAGAGATCACATCAGGTGTTGAAACAGACGGTGAACACAGGCAATCTGCAGTAAAAAATGCAATGCCGGGATCCAGGTGGTTCAGCCAGCTCAGACCATTACTATGTAACTGTGATGTCCTGGTTTTAGCCTGGGACCAAAGTCGCTCCAAGTCTTTTCCTGCCTATTGCCACTGTCAGCCATTAATTAAAGACAAAAATGGCAAAAATAAACAAACAAAAAATCTTAACAATAAATAAATAAATAAATAAATTGTCAAAGCTCCCTTGTATTTCTCAACAGGTCTTGTTTGCTATATCATTCTTACTGCTTTACACTATTATCATTGTCACTTTGGCTTCCCTGTGTTTGACACAACTATGTGCCCCAAAACATTCTGAACATTTTCAGGCATAGTGTATGCACACAGGGTCACGCACTGATAAAATATAATATATACTATTAATTTATTGATTTTTTTTAATGTCTAAAAGGTTGCATCTTGTGGCTTGAACTCAGATATGTTTCATTACGAACACATATTCTGAGTTTTTACCTTTAAGTCTCAACTGACTGTATTCTAGGATAGTAAGGCCAGTTTCAATTTCTATAAAACCCCTACATGTAGAATATGTTAATCAATATTTCATTTTCATCTCCTGGTGTTATGCCATGGTCTCTTTTTCCATGATGTTCTCATATATTTTGGTCAAATTTAAAAATGTTAACACAAAAATGTACTACCACGGCTGTTTCTGAACAGTCAACAAACTACACCAAAGTGCAGTCTCTCTGGCTGCATTATCAGCAGTTCTCATTACTTGCATCTTCACTGAAAACACTGAGGCAGACCAAACTCCATCTTTGTTGGCTGGGATTCAATGAGAGTACCTTACATTCAGACCAATATCTTCTATCTGCAAAACACATATTTGATTTAGGTCTTGGTAAGCCACTGATAGTGGTGTAAGATCCAGATGTGTCTTTAAATTAGTGGGGGAAAAAAGTAACATAAATAAAATAATGAAAATAAAATTGTTTAGCAGGTGCTCCCATTTCACATATACATAGTATGGTAATACTACAATTTTAGACAGTTGCATGCACTTCTTCTCCATTATTACCATTTTATTATAATCAAAGCCATAATTATAATCATATTATAACTGTAACCATAGCATCATAATGAAACTTAGTGTTAAGCTAACTACATTACTGCTCAGCAAGTCTTCAGTCAACAGCTGTCAGGTGTTGGGATGCACCATTGGTGGGCGACAGCATGTTTACTTGTTATTGTTGGCAAGCATATAAGTGAAGTAATCCACAACAAGGTGTGCATTATAGGGTTTTACTGTAAGACCTGGTTGCAACACTTACTGATATACTTATCCTGATTATTCCCTCACTGTAGTGACTTCAACTGTAACAGCAGTTGATGTTGCACTTCTAGCTAGGAGCCATGGGGCTAGACAGCGTTTGTACTTTTTTAAAATTTTAATAATTTTGTTTTCCTACAAACAAGCTGAGTGAGATTGTCCTCTTCCTGGTTTTGTTTGGCTTTGTGCTGCAAGTCACTTCTGCACATTTTCTGGGAGCCATGCTGGGACACACAGAATAAGCACAGTACGTAACACAAAATAAACAAATTTTCACAGTGATGATCTCACTTTGTTTTCTGAGACTTTGTCATATTACACAGCTATTTTTATTGCCATTTTCCTGATAAATGCAGTTTGAAAATAAGTAATTATTTCAGTCAGAATAGTTGTTTTTTTTTTTGCATCATTGAAACTGAAGTTTCATAAGGCTACGTATCATTTGTGTGGAATGCTTCCAATGCTTTGAAATAGGCCCATTATGTCAAAGCTGTATCTACTGTATGCTATATAGAAATGTATGCACATCTTACAGTACATTGCAAAATAAAAAAAATCACTTACAATCAACAAGTCCTGTTGATCTGATTCCTTGAAGGCCATATCTTTAGCCCATACACTCTGCAACACATTCTTGGCTATGTTATTACTTTTCACCCTCAATCACACTGAAACTCTCCCTGTAAGTCATCAGAGCCTATTTACAATAAGATTCGGAACTCTAATTACTAAGCCCTAGGACATAATTAATTAGCTCAAAACATTTTTCATCCCAGGAAAACAACCACCTGAAACTATTCTGAATTATGTATAATACATAAAAATGGCTCACACTGCAATAATTTGAATAAATTATCAAGGCTTATATGGATATCACAGAAAACTAAGAGTGCTGTTAAAAATCAAAGAAAAAATGCCATTTACATCATGGCATGTCACCTGGAATTTGAATATAAATATGCTATGAACATTAATTAAAAAGTGAATAGAATGTTTATGTCATAGTATTTGTATGTAATAGTTTGTGTAATTTTGTGGTTGGTTTAACCTGCTTGGAATAGGCACTTGTCAGTTACAGAAAAATATCCCATGTTGATGTTACTTTCTTTTGAGTACATTTGAGTTCTTTTGAGTTGTCCATTTTCTTGCTCTCTGTGGCGAAGCTCACCCATCTTTTATTCTCAACAGCCTAACAAAAGCCAAGAATGAAGTGAAAATAATATTTGACCCCGGTCTGCTCGCTTAATCTAAATGCCTGTCAACAATGGACTGATGCAACTTTGACATGACCTTTTACATGCTGTGTGAAAATGATTAAGGAACGGGCATACTGTGATTTAACATTTAAGTCAGCATGAAACTTATTGATTTTGTCTTCACTTCTGAAATCATTAGTCAGTATGACCCTCTTGCAATATATGCGTCTCTGTAGTTAAGATTTGTTACAACGTTTTGTTACAATTTTTGTTAAGATACATACGATTCTTCTGAATAGATCAATAGATACATGTATTTATTTTGTTTGTCAGCCAGCATGGATGTCTGTTTCACATTATGCAGCCTTTTTGGATGGATAATCTGATGCTCCTTAATACATTAAGGCTATTTTCAGGTATATTACTCCCAATAAAACTTACAATTGCTTACAATAAAAGAGGTCTAAGGAGAAAAGATGGGAGTGGCTGGTGGACGATTCTACCCTCAAGCTATGGCCAACCTTCACAAATATTTATTCAGAGACAGAAAAGCTTGCCTGGCTTTTTAATTTTGTTTCAAATTGTATCTTTAAGCACAATCTCTGGGGCTCTGATCTTGCCCAAGGCGAACTATGAAAAATATTTTTCTTGGGTTCACATTGGTAATCATTGTGAATGCAAAAAAGGCTTCATAAACACACACATCAGGTAAATGCACAACATTTGAGTGAGTAGTGTGCATTGTGAGATCTCCAAAAAACAGCCAAATGGTATTACGCAGTGGTGTAAAGGAAGGTATATGCAGGTATATGGAGTAAACCTACCTGTTATCCTGGCAATTTACAGTATACCCACCGATCAGTCAAATAGCCACTGAAATATATAGAAGAGTATACTCCCTCCTCAGTAATCTACCCACCTAGTATTATACTGACCTCATCAACTATCACTGCAGTTCTGGTATTGCCTATGACATATACACTACGTGGTGTCACCCACCAAAATAGTCCACACTTAAGCCTCATTGTCAAAATAGCATAACATGCTGGTAAATTTAAAACAGGTAAATAGCAATGTCTCAACTGACAGGTCATTACAATAAATAATAAAATAAAGTGTTGTGAGACCATACAATGTGTTCATGGGATTGGAGCATCATCATAGTGGTAATGTGGAAACCTTTAAACAGTGGAGCATCCTGGTGGCTCAGTGATCTAAGGCACACACCGGGTAACTGCAATGTCCTGGGTTTGAATCCAGCCCAGAATTTGTCTCATGTCTTAATGAAAGCAAAAATGCCCAAAAAGGAAAAAAGAAAACTTAAAAATGTTCCACTCAACATGTATAGTCAATTTCCCCATAAATACTGTAGCTTAGAAACAGAGTAGAATAGCTTGATACGATATGGTGTCGTCTTAAACTCTCTAAGAAAATACCCCCATCAAATGCACTAATAAGTTTGAACAGAACAAATGGTAATTGGTATACTTACATAATGACCAATTCATGTCCAAGTTAACTGCTTGTTATCTTCTCTAAACTGATGTTGTAACCACACCACTATCTGCAGTGCAGACAGCCAATTACCAGGGTACAAGTGTGTACAAGGATCTTGTACAACAGATCAAATGAGATGAAAGGAAACAGACTCACTTCCAAACAAGTGTCAGTGTGGATACTCCTCATATTCACAGGATCATGAAATTTTAATGAGTTTCGTCCTCTCATTAGTGCTTTGTCAGGTGCATGATGGATATTTTTCATCATCAAAAATGCTGCTATGTTGAGAGAGGAGCACTCATTACATGGATAGTTTAGAGATAACGGATGTCTGAATCAAAGATATTTTATGAGCCTCTTCATTAAGATGACAGATGATTGGACAAACGTTTGTTCCTTTTAGTATTCACATATGCAGCACAGCTAAATCTCTGCATTCAGATATAAAAAGAAATCACGTTCTTTTTTGACAAATTCATAGTCCATTTTGACACCATTAATCATTCATTCAGTCCACTCTGATGTGTACATATAGTGATATACTGATAGTGATATAGTGCCAGATCTCTGCAGATTGTTGTTACCTCTCAACTGGAGCTTCTCCCTTAGAAAATATTATGACTCCAAGAGTTTATTTCCTCCATTCTGGTGACTTATGTATAAATTAACTTAAAATCCAAACTAATACTGAAAATCTAGTACAAATCTGCATCTGGATCTTATAATTGTTGGCAAAGTTATTTTTTTTTAATTTGTTTTTAAAAAGTAATGATTTTTTAAAAAGTTTGTTTAAAAAATACAAATCATACAATGAATTTCCTATGGTTTACCCTTTACATGCTATTATTTAGTCTGAACACATATTAGCCTAAAACTTCTGTATTCACGTTAGGCTCAAACCACTTAACTAATAACAGTATTACCACATATGTGTGTAATGGGAACACCTGCTCAAAGCTGAGAACCACATAGACTCAATCATCAAATTACATGTTTATTCCACATTTGTTGAGTTTAAAAGGCTTCTCATCTTTGTCAATTTTGGATAATGCACCTTTTAAAAGAATCCTTTTCAACTAACTTCTTCTGGATCTCACACCACTATCTGTAGCTTACCCAAAGCTTAAATATTAGACTGTTTGGTGTAACATCTCACACTGGAACTTGAATCACTGAAACTCAACAGTTGTTACTCTATTTCATGTTTCTAGTGTGTGTTTGTATGCACAAAATTCCAAGAGATCGTCCATGGCGCAGAGGCAACATTGCCTACCATCTGTCAGTCTGATGACTTTAGCCACTAAACAACCTTTCTGCAGTTTGATCATCCCCCTCTAGGAAAGTAGAGCCCATCACCAGTAACTGCATACAGTCCATCTCCTGGGAATGTTGCTACTCCGTCGTCTTCCAGCTCCAGGGACCAGGAGTGAAAAATCAAGAGAAGTAAGACCATAGGAGAGCAGTGGCTGAGAGCCGTGAAAATCAGGAGTCTTCCAGGAACATGTGGAGAGTTGACAAGTATGATGACAATATCTTTAAAGGACCCATTGTGTGCACCTGACAGGGACACCCAAGGCAAGCTGCTTGGTCTCAGGTGAGGGGCCATGCATGAAGACCCCCTTGTCCAGAACAGACCCATTATTAGATCTGGGCCTGGAAGTGAAGGTCGCAGGTGACCCCACTGCTTGGCCAGGTACATTCTGAAAAAGCAGCATGGCCTGCTTGTGGGATCACTGCTTGCAAAGTGAGGGGGTCACTGATGTCCTACAATTGTCTGTTTGTCTTATTTTGGTGCCTTGGTCCCAAACAAGGCATGAACAAGCTACTGTGCTTGCTCCTACACAACCAAGCTTAACAAATTTCCCTCAGTAAATGAAGACACCATTGTAGATAATCAGGGAACTGAAACTGAATTTGGGGCCTTTGATTTATAACTAGAAAGCACTCAGAGTGCAAACCTCTGCCAATGCTGAATAATTCACCAACTTGCTCTTAAACCCAAAGACATAACTTCTATCACTCAAATTTTATGGTTACTTGATTTCTTGATCCTTCAGACATATCCTTAGGATTGGGAATCAAGTTTCTTTCTCTGTTAGTTCCATAGTGTGGCTGGCTAAAAACTAAAATCATTTAATTGTGGAAAATAATAGATCTGCATCACCAAAAAATCACTCGCTGGTCTTGGCCCAAGGCCTATTTATTCACCAAATTTCACAGAAATCTGTTCACAACTTTTGAGATATCCTGTTGACTGAAAGAAAGAAAGAAAACACACACACACACACACACACACAGAGAGAGAGAGAGAGAGAGAGAAAGAAAGAGCATTCATATCATCTTTAGTCATCACTTTATCTCATAGTCGAACCCTGTTTTGAGCTATAAGCAAAGTAACTGGGTAAAAGTTCCTCTCTCCCTCAGTTACTATTGTCAGGTTGACCTGGGGCAAGGCACTCCACCCTGACAACAGTTTAGCTGCTGAGAAGATATGAACAAAATATTCCAATTTTGTGAAAAGCCTTTCCCTTTCCTAAGGGCTCTGGTGACAGATTGTGTACCCAGCCTGGTCAGTATATAGATACAGTATATGATAGTGTAATCACGGTACAGTCTGTACCAAGTGTAGATAGGAGTGATACTGCTTTAGCCTTGAGAACAAAATCATTCCTTTAAAAATTGCAAGTGATATAAAATCCCTCACATAGCAGCTGTGCTTGTGTACCCAATTTGGTAATTATAGGAACCAAAATGTAGGAAGACAAACTTATCAAGTTTTTTCTTGATCATAGCGCCCTCATCACGCCTGTAGGAGTAAGGTAATGGTAATTTCTGTGCCACCACATCACTGGAGGTAACATTTGTTGATTCATGGCTCTATGTTGAAGGGTCTCTATCTGACAGCACATGCAAAAATGCGCGTGCACACACACACACACATACACACACACACACACACACACACACACACACACAAACACACATTTCATATTACATTTTGAATGACAACATATTACACATATTAACACATTGTCATTCAAAATGACTTTGCTGTACCTGTAATATCCAACTCAACAACTCTCATTTTGGTTGCCAAGCTATTTTTGTGTTTAATAAAGGAGTCAGGATGAAAAAAAAAAAAAGGTATGATTTTTGGTTCTTTACAATAATTGCACATATTTGTCTTAAACATTCATGAATTATAAATGCATGATTAATTATTCATCTCCTTACTTACTGTGCTAATGTGAGCAAAGTGACCTTATTTTTCATCAGCCTGCAGTGTACCTCACACACAAGCTATGACATTGCATGCTACACCACTTTAGAACAAGTAACGATTTAATACTGTAAGGTACAGCAAAACTACATTAAGATCACATTATGGAAACATGGGTATATACAATTGTGTTACTTGTTTATGTTTATGGAATTGCACAATTCAGCTGTGTACTTAATTTATTTTGATTTTAAATAAATGAGTAATAAAGGATATGAAAATAAATAGTTTGTCAGAAACGGGCTGTAGAAGATGCTCAAGAGGGGAAATAACAACACCTCTGTGTGTGCATGTGTGTGTGTGTGTGTCCCCTTACTCTGCCCTCTTTCATCTCTGGTCCCAGAGCCTTTCAAAGGCATGATTAGACTGGTTGACTGGCTCTTTGCCTGAGAGACCCATTCTCTTTAGATTTGTATGCAAGACTTAGCCTTCTCACAGAACCATTTAAGTAGATTTGTGCTGACAACATATAGGGTGTGATGCTATCTCTCTATCTCTTTATTTCTTTATCTCTCCATCTCTCTGGCTGTCCATCTACAGATTAAGTAAAAGTTAAACTTCCTAAAGTTTGCAACCTCAGTATCCTATAAAAACAATGAAATCAAATTTCTGACAATGAACCTTGTTGTGTGAAACAGCAGGCAGCATGCTGAAAGCTCAGTTTTCCTGGTGGCGCAGTGAGTATGAGTCATGATGAACCTCGTGCTGACTCCTCGTGGTGAGCTATCGATCCACTACCAGGATCACCTTCTAGCCATCATCTCTAGGCCTCATTAGCAAGAGCTTATTAGCTTAGCAGGAGCATTAGTCCTAGCTGTGAATCTCTATTGTGGCTATTACAACACTGTACTGTTTGAACCAATGTTGAACAGAGGAAAGATATTTGATCTTGGAGTGTCATGGCTGATTGACATTGCCTTCTTGAATAGAATAAATAGAAAAGTCCACTGAGAAATAGAGTATTATCTGCAAATCTGCCACAGGGATTCAGAATAATGGCCTAGCGATTTGGATATTGCAGAACCCCCCAAACTACTTATTCCAAACAGAAATGACATGTCAGTTAAATTTATTTGATATTCCTTGTGTAATATTTGAAGCAAACAGTTCTTACCTTGGATACCAATATTTTATGGTGCAAGCTGTAAATATAATAACATAGATCCACTGACTGGCTGGATTCATCATTGTAGCTACCAAATTAATTAATTTCCAAATTAAATACCAAATGTATGATCTTTGCCAAGTAAGATGTCTGATATAAAGAAACATGTTTCCCTTCATCTAGTTAAAATAGAGCATAACAAAGTAAATGCCACCTCTGACCTTTTGGGAGCCCTAGGTGCAATTCTCTCAGGGGCCACCTAGGGGAGAGTCAGGATTGCAGTGACTTTTAACTGCAGGTCAGAGAAGATATTGCTGTAAATCAACAGAGCAAATGTAGAATATAAATTGTTGTATTTAATTTTAAGTAACTCGGTAAATTACAGCAGTGCAGCCTTAATGCAGCATGCATGGGGTTCCCTCCTGCCTGGTGATGAAGACTGAAGACTTATGATAACCCTTCCACATTATTGTGTTCTCTAGACATGCTTTTAATTGGCTGAAAGGTAACTAAACTTTAGTGAAGGTTAGCTAATGAACAACATTACTTAGAAATTCACTACACTACACAAGAAAGCTTAAAGGGTAATGAAACGCAAGCAAAGACTTTTAATTTTGCTGGCATCAAGTGGTTGAAATTTTTGCATCGCTGCAGTGATGTAATTGGCAGTGATGTAACTGTGCCTCATTTGGCCGTCCTACATAACTGTTGGTTGTGGTCAGAGCTGCAACAGAGTTTACACTTTGAATGCATAGGTCAGTGGAACAATGAAAAGTTTTAGGGTTTCATCACCCTTGTCCCACCAAGATCTCCTCAGTCTCTGAAGACTGCTGGGGCGCTGGCTCTCAGTGTGCTTATTTTTCCCTGAGTTGGTAAAGCATAGGTTTATCGCACACTAAGAATGCAATATACATTCATGGTCCAGCCATATATTAGGTTTTGACGTAGTCCTGTTATTCATTGGGAGCATAGTGCCATGTGCAGATTCTGATTTATTTTTCAGTGCTGTTTTTTGGTCTTCCATCTGTGAAGTTTCTTCCTAGATATGTGCACACTCAGCCTCTCTTAGAGCCAGTGGCAGTGGGCTACAGTCAAACTATAAGTTGCCTATGCATCCTGAAACCTTGTCTTTTCTTTGAAGTGACTGGCTTGCTCACAGAAATACAGTCCATCATGCTGCCCTAGAAAGCAGAACTTTTAAACTTTGAATATAAAACTAACTACACTTCAGCAAAAGATGTCATATTTATCTGTGCAATGTAAGGCAAAATCTTTGTCTCGACCATAGTCTCATTAATTTATGCTTAATATCCCAATGTACTAAAGTTAATTTATTACACGGCTATGATAAATACTTGATTCTGATTGAAACAATTAAAGCATTCTGCGGTCCCTTATCTCGGTATAACTGACCGTTGTCAAGATATGACTCATCTCTGTACCTGTTTGTTACTAATTTAATGTGACCCAAAAAAGACAGCCCTCCTGCCGTATCCTATAGGTTAGCAAGCTAGCTACATCTAGCTTACAGAAAGAAGTCAGTTCAGTAGCTGACTGGCGATACCCAGTGTAAAAAAGAATTTACAAATGTTAACTATATAATTGAGCTCACAACCACCACTGACAGGGAAAAGTAGAGCAACTTTCCTGCAGGCAACAGTTGTGGGTGAGTGCTTCTCCTAGCTAGCTAACTACTTGGCAACTTTGAAACGTTAACACTACGGCACTACTTAGCAATTTTTTTTATTGTAGTTTCTTTGCTTTTACGGCTGATGTTGCTACGGTGACAGCTCTACAAGCCCTGTAATAAGTGTTATAATGCACACCGAGGCAGTATTCTATTGAAAAATAATGACCGCCGCAGAGGAAGTCCCCTTTGCTTCTGCCTGCATCGATCATTATTTTTCAATAGATGAACGCCTTGTCGTGGATTATCCATTACTTGGCAATAATATAATAATAATATGGTCCTGGCATTTAAGTTCAGGTTCCAGTTTATTTAGAGCCCTTAATCACTGTTACAGTATCAAAAGATTTTACAGTTTACAGAAAAAAAAAAACACCCCTGATCTGAACTCTCATTTATTTCACTGTGTGTAAATGTTAGCTGTACCCATTTTAAGAAGAAAAATCTACCCTTAAACACTTTAAAACTGGCAGTTAAAAAAGTATTTTGCAACGCTGGGTCAATTTTGTTTGGTGGTGTTTTCTTATTCCTGTGGATAACTGGTCCAATGTAGACTACATGACGTCATGTCAAGGTATTTGCACTGCAGCTACAGGGGAGTTTTGGAGTTTGGACTTTTATTCTGTGATTTAACATTTCAATGGTCGATTACCCCTTTTGGTAGTTCCTCAGAATCTAATAGGGGTTCTCTCTAGACCATTTTGCACCGACATTCAACAATCACACAGGAGAGCAATCCATCCCAGATTAGGCAGAAATACCCACTGCTCCATCATCAGCAGCCTCAATAGCAATGCAGTCCCAAGACTTGGTTTGATTAAGGGCGCAACTCACTTTTTCTCAGTTGTAGAAACTCACTGTTTTGCTGTTTCTCCCGGTATCACCATCTTCACTGCTCTCTCCATCTGTGTGGAAAAACAAAGTCTGCATGCAACAAGTCATAGATGAGGAAGGTAGAGTGAAAATGAATACAACAAAATCCAAATTGCCACATGAGACCACAAAATAACAACTGGAATGCATTAAACATCACAGATTAATGATATATAAGGCTGGCTTTACATGGTGCAATTTCCATGAAATTAGTTGCAGGTTGCATTACTGTTGCCCTGTCAACAAACCCGTATGGAACATCCCAAATGATGATGCAACCAAATTTATAATTTTCCTTGGATGGATTGCTTTGAACTCCAAGTTGTATGGAACTAAGGTTGCATTTCAGTTGCACCATGTAAAGCCAGCCTAACAGTGTAAGAGTGTCTGACGGTGGAACTTTCCTTCAAAGTAAACAAGGCAGTGGCAATTTGACAAAGGTAGAACAGTGTGAACTCTTTTAATACCTATGGTATCTGTGTTTTATGTAACCGGGAAAAAACTGTACACACATGCATTATGTGGAGATTCTGGGATGTGTTGTGTTAAATTGGCAAAATGTGTAAACCATATATTATACATTTTATTTTATATAGTGCATAAAGCCAATAAGAATCAATAATAATGCTAAGCCACTATTAATAAATTTGAGAAAATAAAAATACCTAAGATTTGCCTCTCTGTGTGAGCAGTAATCGCCAATTTTTGACTGATGAGAGTTAAACCACATGGTGGATGTTTCCACAGGTACCTTTGCCATATGCCCACACATGTGTAATTAGCCTGAATATCAGCAAAAGATCTGGGGCCTTTAGGAGTTTCAGCAAATCATTAACAGACCACTAATAAATGATTTGCAAAAGCTGCCTCTTAAACAGTGAAATTTGATTGGGTGAAATCACCTTCATAAATGTAGTTAAGGGCCCCAGACACCTCTCCCCCATTTGCAGTAACTGCAATCCTCTTTACAGTCCTATGCCCTTTAAAGCTTTATGGTCTATAAGTATACTCAGAACATAATTTAGGTGGAAATGGGCAAAAATAGGTGGGCTATCAGGAAGAAGGCAGCATCAAAAAGCTCAGGTAAGCAATGTGTCTTCTCATTGATATATAAACTAAATTGTGGGAAGTCCAAAAAAAAGTCTGTTTTTGTGCTGTACTGTGGTTTTCAAATGCAGAGCACAGAAATTGTGAATAGAATTGGTTTAGCCTAAGTGCTGTCACCAATAATTCACCATATAGGTGAGTAATTCATGTGGGGCTATGTAGGCTTTGTAGACACAGATGACCTGCTCATCACTGCCTCCAAATCAAATTATTAGTTGGAGGTGGTTGATGGTGATATGAAGACATCTTTTCAATGAGAGAGAGAGAGAGAGAGAGAGAGAGAGAGAGAGAGAGAGAGAGATTCTTAAAAAAAAAAAACTTGGCCAAAAATTATGACTTCCTCTGGATCTATATAACAGCATTTATCACGTGACTTCGAGAAGTCATCATCATCAAATGGGCAAGAAGGTGAGGCTGCCCGGTCAACAGCGGTTCAGTGAGTTTGTGTTATGATGTCGTAGGGCTAAACCGTGCGTTGGATCAGACGAAAATACCTCGTGTGTTTGCGTCCATGTCTAGTTCCACTCCGCCTACGCGACTTGCCTCTGCCCCCACGCTTATACCATGTGTCAACGCCAGTGCAATGTGCTACGGTGCGCATTAACAAAGATGCATAAAAGCACAGGACATTACGCACCTCTGGATGCAAGCTGCTGAAGTCGCAGCCACTCCACTCCATGTTTTGCCCTGCCCTGGTGCGCTCCGCTCGGTGTGCAGCTTGTGGCTCCGCTGAATTTTTGCTCTCCTCACACTGACAGCAGCACAGCGGTCCGGTGTGTACCAGAGAAGTTGTTGGCACACAGGGAGCACCGGGTATTGCCTCTTGAAACGGATTTTGCTCCAAGCTGGGTCCAGCTGGACTCAAAACATTCTTCATTTCGAGGGGAAGATACGAAGCTTTTGCAATGAGGTGGACGCATCCCAAGTGAGGAGTGATAAACATATGACATTCTGCTCACCGGACAAATCTTTCATCCTGCCTCTTGGATTTTTTGTTTTTCTCTTTACTGACGGATTTATCAGAGCTCGTCTTTCCCTCTAAAACATTATAAAGGATTTGCCACTGATGTATGCGATGTGGAGACTACAAGTCGCCTTATGTACTCTGTCGGTGCTGTCCCTATCATTTGGTGGTGAGAGCAAAGCGCGGAGCTGTAGCGAGGTTAGACAAGCTTATAACGCTAAAGGATTCAGCCTTGTCAATGTACCTCATCAGGAAATATCAGGTAGGCGAAACTGCCAATTCACCGATGCGTTTTGCAGCTTTTACCACATGTCATGGCTTTTTTTTATTTTTATTTATTTATTTTATTTATTTATTTATTTATTTGCCATAGCCCATCCAACAGTGTAATGACAGCTGCACACAAGCCAAACTATGTGATCTTCCTTTACATATGTAAGACGGCCTGTGTTACTGAGGTGTTTCCACAGTGCTACATCGGATCTAAATTTAAATAATGCATTGTCAAAGTATCACGAATCAGTGTCTTATGACAAAATAGGCGCTTTCCCCCTTGTGATTGCCATTGTCAAAACCTGTCTCAACCAAAGCCTCTGCCAAAGCCTATTTTCTGTTAGGATTGTTGAATATTTCACTAAATCACAGGAAATGTGCATGGTTAATGCGGCACTGTTAAAATATGTATGAATTATGTTATCCTTAAAGGTCAGTAATACCTCCTCCGTTTCCACGCAGCCAAACGATGAAGCCACAACAAGTTGCATTTCTTTCAATAACTTCCAAGAAGTAGACCGCAAACACAGGAAAGAAATCCCTGCTCATTGTAAGATCCAGAGCAGCCTATTGCCGAGATGATCCTAATCTATAGCAAATGAATAGTCGTGTCGCAGACTAACAGTGTGATATTCCCATATAGGCTATACATTAGGCTATTAAGCGCTGCAAAGGTTTCATATTGTCTTACATTTTCTACTCAGCATGTAGATTTAATAGGTTCTGGCACTGATAACGGAATGCATGTATAAGTAATAACATTTCAGAGATGATTGGCCGTAATTGAAACTGAAAATCTTAAAACCCACTTGCTGTCTCTAAGCAGTTTCTTTTTCTTTTTCTTTTTTTTTTTCTAATAATAAAAGACAAGCGTTTTTGGACTTAAAAAGGTGATTGCACCGCACAGGTCATCGATCAATACGAACCCACTTACCACAAGAACGGACTGACCCTCTTCAAACAGGAAGCGGCTCCCCAAGATTGTTAGATGCAGCTGCGATGTGCGATTTTCCCTTAAAAAACCCTAAAATCAAAATCGTTTGTAAACAGGACTACATAGATTAACTGAAACAAACAAGTCAAACCTAATTGATAATATCGCCTGGTATTTAGCGATATTAGGTTTAATATGTGTGTGGGAATTCTTCGGATACCTGTTGCTCATATTCAACAGAACATCATGAAGATTGGTGTATTTGGCTAATATAGTGAGTATTGTTTACCAGTAGGGGGCTGTATGCACTCAGGACGGAATATTGTATTTGATATGGATTTTTCGAAATTCCTCAAGGCTACGGCTTAGGTTTTAATTCATGCTCTTTGGTACAGCAGAGATAGGGGTTTTTATTATCTCTTGTGTGGTGGTAATCACATTTATGGTCAAAGCAGGAAAGAAGATTAGTCAGTAAACATAGTCTGCTTCATGAGAGGGAAAAGGGGAAGCAGAGAGGCCTGAAGTTAATCCCCCCATTGCCTCTTACAGACAAAATAGAGATACAGTATTGGTAATTGGCAGTGTCACTAAGGCAGTAATGATCACTGAGCTGTGTTAGCTGGTTTTTATTATTGATGG